>PVKY010005705.1:0-16995 GCA_004027775.1 Bradypus variegatus
AACAGAGAAAGTCTACCACGACTTCCCTACTCACCGGAAGTTAACAGCGAATTACCCAGGATGCACGCCGCTTGTTGTCTCGGACTTCCCCTTCCGGTGTGGGAGGTCGCTGGCACCGCCTCACCCCCCGTGGTAGGAGATGGTTTCTCCCGCCTGGGAGGCGGGGCCGGCGGAGAGTCACCTGGCCAACGCGCAATCGCGTCACCTGGGCGGGCGCTGCGGCGAGGCCCAGCGGGCCTTTGGGCCGCGCGGCGGGACCCTGTGGGGGTGGGGCGGCGGCCTGCGCGGGAGCTGCTGGTCCCGAGCAGGATATCCGACTGCGCGGGCCGTTTGATCTCGGGCGCTGGCACCAGCCTCCGGTCCCCCTAGAAGGATCCCGGGTGACAGCCTAGATTCTTTGTCTTTTCAAAAGCGCGGGGGCAGAGAGTCCACTGTCTCCCTTTACATTATTTCTGCAGAAATCGAAAACAAATCCAGGGACAGCCCCACCCCTGCTTCGTAACCTAACTACGAGAGCACTCTAGAGTTTCTGTTTGCCCTCCACAGGAAAGCTGACCTGCGAGCGACAGCGGCAAAAATGCATACTTAATCATTTTTAAAAACTCTTCATGTACACTAGCCTGTTACAGCCGATAGTTTATTCTTTGTGCAGCTTTTAGTGTTTAGACACAGCAGACACGTCTTTTCTTCAGAACATCTGTAGGGGATTAAGTATCCTTTAATTTTTTTCTTTTTTTAACTCTATAGGAGGTTTAAATCTGGGCACCAGAAAACCACCTCCCCTACCAAACCTTTCCCGGAAAAGCAGAAGGGGAAAATGTGCCTTGTGAGGAAGAGAGCAAAGGCCTCTCCTGGCTTTATGGAGTTCCTCACACCCACACAGCACTACTTTATCCACACAGTAGTCCTCTGCGTGGGTAGAACCGCGGTCAGTCGCGTTTATCAGAACTGGGGCCTTGGGACATAAATAGATCGTTTCAGGCCCTGCTGTTCTCCCTTCACAGCTAGGCTTCATAATTGAAACAGCTTCTTCCAGGTGAAGGCTGCCTGGTGCCCATTCCATGGTGTGTTAAGATGGACTTTGTAACCAGGGTTTAAATGTTTTCTATTACTGAATAACAATTTTCTGCTTTGGAAGGTGTTTTCACTCTCTGTTAGCTCATGTGAACCCTGCAACAACTGTGAAGTAGGCCCATGATAGGGATGAAAAACTGAACTAGCATACTTGCCCGAGGTCACAAAGTAAGTCATCTAAGCACAGCAAATTAAAGTGCAAAGTAAACAGTACAATAATAAAGATAACTAATGACTGAACCAGGATGAGAAGCCAGACAAGCTTTCTCCTTCATGCTTTCAGGGGCTTACAAGCCAACTACTGTTGCCAAGCCCCCCACTGTATCCTTTTGTAAATCAGAGCCTAGCTCCTGCTATCAGAAATAATTTATTTCTGTAGATACAGGAGATGAAGTTGTTACCCTGAATGGCGGTAGTTAACAGAATGAAACCACAAGACAGACTGTATTTGTGGATAAATATATTAGCAAATAAATACATTTCTTGACATAGTGCCTGATTCAAGCGTCTTTCTGTCTGGTTCAGATATAAATACCCATGTGGGTGCCTAGGTGCTAGTCCCCCCACTGAACTTGAGGGAGGATTCCCAGGTGGGGGCCCTGTGCCCACTTTGCCCCCACATTCACATTCCAAATGGGATAATGCATGAGGGACCAGCATTGGTCAGGCCACACTGGGGCTATGCCATCTTAAGGAGGCCCCGCAGCCCTTGCCCATTCAGGTACCAGCTGCCCAGGCCAGACTTCCTGTTCCAACTGTACTCTCGTATGCATACCTTTCCTATGGCTCCCTTCCCTGTTTGGCTTACAATGGGGAGCTGGGTCTCTGGGCCCTCCAAATCCAAGGGTCATCCTTTGCTTTTCCTTTGTTCTCCCTTGTTCCCCATCCCTGCTCCAAGAGAAAACATTGCTTGTTGACTTTCCTGCTCACCTATAATTCTGCCTTTTCTACCTTCATTCCATCCTCCCTCTTCCCAGATGAAGTCTAGCAGAAATTCTCTCCCTTCTGCCTGCTTTGGGACTTTGAGCCAGGGTATCTCCAAGGAAGAGTCATACTCTCCCCACCTTATCCCCAGCCCTGAGAAGAACTGGGGCTTCTGGGATGACAAGAGTTTGAAGATCAGAGGCTTCATCACAGGTTCTTCCAGATGCTGTACTTGCCTCAGGAACAGAAACCCACACCCTGGCTTCCCAGAGCCTTTCCTCTGACTTAAAAGACTGGATCTGACAATTTAAGGACAAAAGGGAAAAACATTCTCCCTTATGCACCAGGGGAGGCACTGCCTGGAGAAGCTGCAGGAAACCTCCTTTTTTAGGGCTCAGGGATCACCTGTGTTCCAGGTCCTTTTGCAAAAACAGAAAACAATAGTGCTGGGGTTGTCCCTGATGTAGCTCCCCCAGCAGCAGCCTTACTGGGAGGGCCAGAGCTGGTGTACAGGACTCAAGGAAGGAAGGAAGGAGGTGAAAAAGGGTCACCCATTCAGCTGACCCCATTGCCCGGTATGAACACAAGCCCTGGTGGGGGTCAGGGTAGAAGCAGCACCTTTGTAACACCCTAGCTACCTATCTATCGGTTCCTGCCCTCAAAAATCATAACCTTCAAGGGAGCTAGCCCACACATGCACACAGGCAGTAGCTGGTTGCCCGGCTGGACACTGATTTGTTGCATTGCAGATGTGTTCTGCAGACAAGGTGGGGAAACATCACCCCATAGCTAGGAGCAGGAAACAGCACCTCCCACCACCCACCATCACCACTCCTCTTCCAGTGGTTCCAGGAAGTATGGCAAAAAGAGTGATGTTTGCTGAGGTCCTTCTCCCAGGAGAAGGACTGTGTGCCAGGTGGGGCTCCAAGTTATCCAGAGTACACTCCTGGTTGGAGGTAGGCCTGAACATCTCACACGGCCTGTTCACACTGCTCTTCGAGCTCCTCCTCCGACGCTGCATTCAGAGAGAAGGGAAGAAAGAGATCACTGAGTGTTAGGCCAGGCTTTGCTTCTCCCACTTATGGGAGGGTATGGCTGGGAGGGCACCCAAAAAATGGAGGTGCAGGGATATGTCAAGAAAGTATGATAAGATTGAGGGCTGAGAGGGGCCCCAGTTGGGAAACAGAGGAGAGAAAAACAAATCTAGAGAAAGAGAAACATATATAGCAACCAGTGTGATCCAAAAACTTACTCTTCATTCACTCATCGAAAAAATTTTTATAATGCACTTGTGAATTTGGCCTGCTACCATGTGCCATATGAAGACCAAAAGAATAAGGAGGGAGCTGACAACCTTGCAAGAGAAAAGATGTGCATATACATGGCTACCGCACCAATGGGACAGGACCAGGTTGTAAGAGTTGTATCAAGGGAGGGGAGAGATCATGTCCAAATGGAGCAATCAAGAAAGGCTTCTGAGGACTGGGGTTAAATGAACCAGACCTGCAGTAATAGATAAGAACCAGATTTATGGAAATAGAGGAAGGCAGCAAGATATTCTGGGCTGCAGGAACTGCAAGAAGTGTGCAAGTAGCCCAGTTTGGCTAAAGCATGGGGTTGGATAAGGGTAGAGAGGGAAATACAGTTGGAAGGAAGATTGGGGCTAAAGGGTGCTGAAGCCTTGAAGGCCAAACCAGGCTGTATTTTTCCTTACTGTGGAGAAAAGAGAACACTTAAACATTTCTGGGCCATTTGCTGTGAGGAAGATGACCCTGGTAGCAATATGAAAGGTAGATGAACAGGGTAGCTGTGCTGCACAACTTTACAGGACTTAACACTGGGTAAGAGCAGAACCCAGCTCTTAAGGCCCTGTAGAGGGAGGGGAAGAGCCAGGAGCCTACTGCCTTGGTCTTTCGGCTTTTCTTAAAGCACTGGGCTGGAGGAGAATCTCATAAAGTTAGTAGAGATACAGTTAACAGAACTTGGCATTGATTGGATGTGAGGAGCAGGGAAAAGAGGCATTGAAACTAGTTCTGAGTTTGAGAGAGAAGGCAGGTGGTGGTCTGGACCTGGCAGCACTGAAAATATACACAACAGGGTCAAATGGAATCATCACACACATGGAGTTTGCATATTCATGGCTCTATGAAAGCAATTCTCTTCTGCACTCTAACTGCTTGCATGTCTGTCTCCCCACTGGACCTGGATCACCTGGTTGGCAAATTCCATGTCTTTCATCTCTGTGTTCTCAAAACCCCGGCTGGAAACTAACACATAGCAAGCATAGGATATATGTTTGCAGAAGGAAGATAGGAGGCAGGGAAGAAATACATGCATACATCTCTCGGGTCCTGCTTGTAAGATTCCTAAACCATGGGGGCTTATGTTTCAGGCTCTTTGGGTCTCCTGTGGGGGTGGAAGGTCCTTCTAGTGATGGCTGAAGGTGGAGATCTGTGTTATCTACTCTATGGGAGAAGATGGGAAAGGAGGAATAGGAAGTGGAGGTCTCTGGAAGGGGAAGAGGGAGTATTTGGGCAAATAAGTAAAAAGATGACGTTGAGAATTTGCATTATCACCACTGATTGTAATACAGCAACAGAGATGCACTGGGCTCCCAAAAAAAAATGAGATTGAGTTTATTAATAAGGGCATGTGGAAGGGAAGCCTTGGCTTTTCCTTTACCCCAACAGGAGAAGGAAAACCTGAGGATCCACAAGGCTGCTGGGAGCCACCTGTGATCTCTATTATTATTATTTTTAACATCATTCACATAGTTCTTTTCATATGGCCTAGTATCACAGTTATCTGTAATTATTTCTTCTACAAAATCATGTTCTCCTCGAGGGCAAGGAACACTTTTTGGTCTTCTTCATATTTAGTGCTAATATTGAGCTGTATGCACTGGTATGGCTATACCAATTGTTAAAATATTGAAGCATTTCTATTTGATCTGCTGCTCCAAATACCCCCACGTGCCTCTCTAATGCCCCAGCAAGGCTAGTACCTCTTCTGGGACCTCCCTAGGATCTAGAAACTAAAGGGGTAACACTTGGCAAAGCCAAAGTGCTCCATCACTCAGCTGGATCCTATGCTATGTCAGTTCAATATTTTCATTGTCACATCTATTGTATTCTTCTTAACTTCTCTCAACCCCTTGTTGGCTGGCTTCACCCGTCTGCAGTATCCAGCTCCCCTTTTTCTCTTCCCCCACCACACCCACTTCCCCTGAAAACTCACCAGGCTGGGTTGGCAGCACCTGGCAGTGTGGGTAAAGGCATGGCCTGCCCTCTGGGGTGCCAGGACTCAGTTCTGAAGGCCCCTCCTCAGGCGGATGTGGTCCCAGGGGCCGGCGTGGAGTCAGATACAACCACACTGGCTGTGAACTTGAGTAACAGGAGTCTGGGGTTTCGGGTAGCAGCCTCCTGTCCAGGCCTGGAGGCCCAAAGATCAATGGGTGGGCTTCTGGGGACCAAGGGAATGCCAGTCTAGGGCCATAGTGAGGAAAAACCTGGTAAGCAGGATGCACAGGCAAGTCCTGGAGCCGAGAGGCTGGGGTGGGCTCTGAGGGACCCCCCCGCCGTTTCCTGTGGTGTCGGGAAGGGAGGCTGGATTTCTGCAGGCTGAAAAGATTACTGGGACTGGGGAGTGGGGTGGAGGCTTCTGCTGGGCCATTGGCTGGCTCTGCGAGGACCCTGGGCCATTGTGGGTTGAGGAGCTGCCCTGAAGGAGCTGGTGGGTTGGATCTGGTGGCTTGCTGATCAGGAGAGGGCACCTCTGGCTGTGGCTGTGTCTGAGAAACACCAGGCCTGGACTGGGGAGCCCTAGTTTCTAAGCCAGTCTTCCTGCCGTGCCACTGGAACTGCTTTTTGTAATGGTGGTGCTGGTGGCGGTGATAGTGGACATGGCTGGAGACCTGGGTTTCCCCTTTGGGCACCACTGAATCCAAGGAACGGGGCCGAGAGGTCATGTTAGGCGGTGTCTCCTCCCTCTGGAGCTCCCCCCCGTTGGGGCTGCAGTAAATGAAGGGGTCAAAGTCACTGCTCAGGGAGCTGCGGAATGTTGAGCTGCTGCCATGGATGCCCTGCAGGCTGACGTCTGTGCAGTTGACCACTGAGTCACTGGAAGAGCCGTGACAGGGCCCAGAGCTGGAGTCACTGGCTGGCCCGTCTGCCAGGTAGCCGCTGCGTTCTGTGCAGTAGCTTTCCCCAGACCCGCTGCTGTCATGAGGCCTGGTCCGACGCGTGGACACTGGGCAAGCAGCTGGGTGCTGCAAGGTGCATCTGAGGCGGTTCAGTCCCTGGCCCTGCACAAAAGGATGCTGGGCCACTGCCAGGTGCTGCTGCTCCCCTGCAGGCCGGGGATGTGCAGCTCTGGGGAGGCGGTGGTGCCGAGGGCCCATGTCTGGCTCCCGGGAGGGTAGGAAGGGACCAGGTCGTGGGGGTCGAGCCACTGAACTCCTGGAAGAGTCCGGTAGGTAGGCAGCAGGGAGGTGGTAGTGGGCATGGCCAGGGTGTTGGCGAATGAGGTGGAGTCTCTGGCCTGGTTCCTGGTAAGGTCGAGAGAGTCCCAGGGACTGGGAAAATGAATCTCCCTCTGGAAGAAAGAACCAAGAGTGCAAATGTTTGACTCCACAAATGCACAGAAGATGCATTCCAAAAGGTGCGGCTGTAGCTAATCTATTTGAGCCTACACGGCCTGTGAGGTCATCCCTAACCTGCAAGTGCCCTAGGGATCCCCCACTCCCTCCACCAAGCCCTCTGCCCTGGGAGTTCCCCTCTGTATGTCAATCCCTGCCCCTCCACCCACCAGCCATCTGGGGCTTTTTCCTCCTGGGCCACTGCTAGCCATATTGCACCTTTGGGTGAATTAGAAAAAGGCTGTCTTTCCTCAAGATACTTCACTTGCATCTTTTAGAAAATTGTCATAGTGTACTGATATTGTTAGATTAGGATACTTTACTGCCAGAAAATTGGAATAATAAGTACACAAATCACCCAAATTTAGAGCCAACAAAGTTGTCATAAAAATACAGATAACTTTTAAATCAATCAAGACGGTTCCAAGGTGAATGGCCCTCCCCTCAGAGGAAGCTCTCTTGAGCAGTACACAGCTTAACTATCGAGGCAATTCGGCTTTCTCCTCAGCTTCAAGGCAGAAGCCTTTTCGCAGAGGGAAGCCACGTTCTGGACCACCCACCTGCCCACGGTGGATCCTTGGCCCACCTCCTACCTACGATGTTGAACATGCAGAGGGGGCAAGTCCGATGTTGATGGAGCCAGGGGTCCACACAGGTGCGGTGGAATTCATGGAGGCAGGAAATGACCCGTAGTTCCTGGAGAAAATAAAGGGGTCCAATCCAAAGGTATCCATAGCTACAGCAGTGGCCAGGACCCAGGACATCTCCCTAATAAGTTTAGGCCTCTCCCTCTTGTTTTCACCTACTTGCAAAAGACCTCACGGTAGAATAGGAAAGGTATGGGCTTTGGTAATCAGGTAGACATGGATGTTACCATTTAGCGATATGACCTCGGGCAAGTTTCTTAACAAATAGTTTTCTGCTTATAAAATGAGGATCAAAACTAATCTCCCCCCACCCCTCACTGTCATGAGGCTAAAATGAGATAATGCATCTAAAGCACCCATTACAGAGTCTGGCCCGTGGGACCCTCTCAACAAACAATAGTTTCTTTTTCCCCTTGGAAAACCAGGAAAGTGACCAAAACTCAGGGCTATTCCCTACCTCTGCTCCATGCAGGATACATCAGACACAGATGCAGCCTGGAGCACCCACACCAGCCCTAAGACACCCCACGACCACCACCACTACTGCCCACTGAAAGCTTCGGTCTCCCTTCCCAGCGTGGCTGCTCAGCCCTGCCTTACCTGCCCCTCAGAGAACTCCTCTAGGCAGATGGCACACACGGGAGCTGAGCTGCAGCTGCTACCTGAGTCTGGCCACTCGGAATGGGCCCTCCTGCAGCTGGCCCGGTACCTCCTGGTGGCCAGCTGGCTGATGGCCCAGGCTGTTCGTTGCTGAAGGGGATCCTGGGAAGAGGCACAGGCTCAGCATAGGATAAAGCCTTCTCTTCCCTCACCCCTGGTCCCTAACTTGTACATGGTTCCCAGTTACCCAGTTCAATCACCTGGCCAATTGACCTCCCTTGGGAGTTTGTCCCCTTGGAGAACTTACATGGCTCTGCCAAGCCAGCCAAGCCCTCCCACCCTAGCCCCCTGCTCATACTATTAAGCTTTCCTTCTTTGATGAATGATAATGTCTAATAGTCATGATAAACTCAACATGCCCAGAACTGAACTCCTGTTCCCTTAACCATCCCTAACCACATTTCTGTCCTCTCCTAGTCTTCCCCATCTCTGTAAATGGTACTTTCATTCTTTAAGTCACTCAGGTAAAAAATCTGAGTCTCATACATGACTCCTCTCTCTCAAACTCCAAGATCGATCTCAATCTGTTAGTGAATCTGTTGGCTTTACTTTCAGAATATACCCAGAGCCTAACTCTTCCTCACCACCTCCGCTGCTGCCACCCTAATCCGAGCTACGATTACTGTTACCTGGATTCCTGCAATAGCCTCTTCTCTGGTTTCTCTGGGTCACCCTGGCCTCCGTGTAGTCTATTCTCATCATAGCAGTCAGAGTGATCATGTTAGAACTTAAGTCAGATGATAGCATTCCTTTTGCTTAAAACCCTCCAATGACTCCCATTTCACCGAAGTGAAAACAAAGTCCTGACAATGGCCTGAGCCATCCATAAGAGTGTGGTCCCCGTGAACTGTCATCATCGATTCTGCCTTCTTGCTCACTCAGATCCAGCCACACAACTTTCTTGCTGTTCCTCAAACATGCTGAGCACACTGCTGCCTCAAGGCTTACTTTTCTTTCTGCCTTGAACACTTTCTCCCCAGATATCTGCACAGATAATTCCCTCACCTACTTAGGGTCTTTGCTCTAGTGTCATCTTCTCAAGTGGCCTTCCTTGGCCTTGCTTTTAAAAGTTAATCCCATCCCCCTTGCACACCCTCTCCCTTTTCCTATTTTATTTTTCTCCCAGCATCTACCGCCATCTAGATTGCTATTTATTTTACTTATTTATTTTGTTTATTGTCTGTCTGTTCCCACTAGAATGAAAGCTCCTTAAGGGTATGGATTTTGTCTTTTGTTCACTGCTCTATCCCCAGTACCTGGAACAGTGCCTGGTACCTAATAAGAGCTCAGTATAGTTGTTGAATGAATGAATGAGTGAATGAATGAGCAAGATTATGGGGAGAAGCTCCTGGAAATCAACAAAGACAGATGCTGGGGTATTTAGGTGCAAATTATTTCATGGCCATAAAGGCGCCTTCCAGCTCTCCACCCTCCAACATTCATATACATGCCCACCTCCACCAGGGAGCCCACACTGCTCACCGGCCTGCTAGGGCGGGGGCGGCACCGGATGCGCAGCACCGAAGCCAGGATGACCACAAAGATGGTGCCCACAACCGTCAGGAGGATCCACACATCATAATCTGGCTGGGGAGGAGCAAGCAGAGAGGGAAGGGGTCATACCTCTGGAGGGAGCTGGGCCAGTGTGGGAGAAACGGAGGTGCCCAGGAGACACACAGAGAGCTGGAGATCCCTTGAGTCTTCCAGCTGAGGGGATGAGGTGGGGATGAGCCTGGGGGTGGGGTTAGTGGTCCCTCTCTGCCCTGCAGCACTTACAGGGGAGAAGTCTCCAGATTTCAGCTGTGAGAAGTACTAACTGAACACCCATGTGCTTGGAAAAAAGGGGAAAGGGACCCCTCTGCAGATGGGAGTTACTCAGTGAGCAGATGGGTGAGCTTCCTAGCCAGCAGGGAAGCGCCGGCCAGGGGGCCATAGTGTCATTTCATCTCTGCTACTCCATGATATGAAACCACAGAGTTGAAAACAACTTTAAAACTCTTGGACCCAATCTGTTCATTCTGTAGCTGAGGCCTAGAGAGGGGAGGAAACTTGCCCAGAGGAACATAACTAATGGAAGAAGTTGGAGTTGAGGATTTCTGAGGTCTCTTTCAGCTTCCAGAATCTAAGGGCTTTAGGTGGGAATTGCCACAGGACAAAGGTGGGGGTGAAAGCAGATGCTGGGGCAGGGTCTGGAGATCTGGTAGGCTTACCCAGGCTGGGGGCTCCTTCAGCTCGATCCTCACATGGGCCTTTCGGTTCTTGTACACAAACTCCATCAGCTTCTCAGCATCGTTGCCCCAGATCAACACCACTGGCCAAGTCAATCCCAGGGGCTGCTGCAGCTACAGGAGGGAAAAGGCCCAGAAGGGAGGCTATTTCCTGACTTCTACTTTCCCTGGTAACTTCACTTTCCTCCATCCACCCCACTCCTCGAACACCCCAATGTCCCTGGGTACCTGCTCAGCAGCAGCTCGATCCTCAGTGATGTCAAAGAGGACAGCACTGGCTCCGCGCTCCCCCGCCATCCGGGCCTGCAGAGACACATAGCAGAGGTTTGGCCAGACCCAGGGAAGGAGACAGCCCATTCGTGCCCCAGCATAACCCCTTTACACATTAATCCCTTCCAGGGTTTTTTACATGCCATACTTTTGCACACTCATATATACACAAGCAAGGAGTCAGTGGGACCAGGATTCCCCTCCCCTGTCCCCCAAGCTGACTGCCTTAAAATACCAACATTCAGTCCTTCATTTTGTAATGGAATGAACCTTTAACAAGAATTTACTGGGAGCCAGGGGTGGACTGGGTTTTAGGGCTAAGGACAAACAAGCCACAGTCCTTGCCCTCTGGGTTTGGTCAGTCTGCCTTGGCTACCTGGGGAGCAATGAGTTCTGGGCACAAAGAGCAGAGAGGTGGAGGGCTCCTTCAGGATAGAGCTGGGCTTTCTGGGGGCCAGCCTGGCCTGACAAGAGGAGGCTGCAGAGCATCCTGCAGCTCGGCAAAATCCGAGAGCCTGGGACACTGCTCTTCCCAACGGCCTCCATGGCAAAGCCCCAGCCTCAGCCTTTCTTATAGGCAGTCTCTCCCTGCCAGCCAATCCTTTCTCTGGCTCCAGTTCACGATAATTTAAAGGAGTTCCTATCTCGTGCTTTGTGCCTCATCTTCTACCTTAGGGTGGTGTTGGAGACACGGGTGGGGAGGGACTAGCGATGCTGTTCCCACAAGGGCACAGCTGTGCAGATGTGCACGTGCATGTTCACCAAGCAGAGCACAGAGAGGGCTTGGGGAGACAGAATTTTAGCCAACCAGGCAGAACAGAGAGCAGACTCAGAGAGAAACAAAAAGCAGGAACTTTGGGGTATGTGGGGGTGGGGGTTAGAGAGGGAGATAGGAGCTGAGGGTGGGATGGAAGCACAATGGGCAAAGCTTCTCCTTGCCTTGTTGTCAGGTCCCCTTGCCTTGCAGAGCTGCTTTTCAGCTTTCCTCCTGAGAACAAAGGCTCATCTTGAAATGGTATCAGGCCGGGACCTCACACCCCCAGGGGCCCCGCTGGATCCTTGGGGCCCTCCCGTTGGCGGTGAAGGAGTTAATCCTGCTGCAGGTAGTGGTGGCCAGAGGAGGAGCCAAGCAGGGCTTACTCACACTCCAGGCGCTTTGATCTCTGCTTCAGGGGAGAGCCTGTCTGGGCAGGCCCCCTGCCGGGCAGGCCCCCTGCCAGGCAGGCTGAGGAGCCGCTCCTCACTCCTGCTCCCTACTCCCCATGGCGGGCAGCACCCAAGGGGCCCCTCAGAACCTGCCACCTGCAGGCAGGGGAGCCCAGGAAGGGAGGGCAGTGGAGACACACAAGTGGGGCCCCATTTTGATCCAGAGGGTAACTTCCCTCTACCCTGGCTCTCTCCCCAGGGAGCTGGGCGGGGCCCTCCACTCCCAGCCAGGCTTAGGGCTGGCCAGGCTAACTGACTAGAAATTCACAGAAGTCCAGAATGGACTTGCTTAAGAAATTGAGAAGTCACAGCCTCCCGTCCCCCACCCGGCACCACCACTCCCTTCCAGGAAGTGTGCCCCATCTGGCTACCCAGACTGAGAGGAGCTCTCCAGTCATCAGACCCTTCAAGATCCTGGATCCAGCCAGCCTGGAAGAGAATGAGGGGAGGGCAAAGACTTCCTCCTCTGGAGACTTCTTACTTCCCCACCCTTCTCTCTTTGAAGGAGTGGGCTAGGAACAGAGGAAAGTAATTGCTGTGACATTCAAACACCCGGTCCATTACAACCCATAATTACCAAGTTGTAAAAGTGATCAAAGAGCCCAGAGAGTTGGCCAACAGGGGAAAACAAACAGAACTTTGAGGCAATGGGTTCCTGAGGCCAGAGTTCTAGGAATAAAAAGCAAGATTTGGGGACTGATGGCAGCCCAATCCGGGTCTACCTGAGCTTCTTGTCCACCCAAGGAAGTGGGAGGGAAGGAGGAAAAGAAAGACTTCTTCAGGGAATGGAATCTGGGAGACCGGAAGGCAGGAAGAGAATGGGCAGGCCCTCAGGACAGGAAGACTGGGCTGTAGAGAGAGGACCCAGCGGCCCCCTCTTTGGCTGGGCTGCACCCACTTCCAGCAACCGGCACCTCTACAGAGAGGGCTGTTAGAAGGGGCTGAAATCCTGCCCAGGCCCCCCAGGGCTCACAGGTCAGCTGCAGTACTTCTCTGGGCCTTAATTTTTCCTCTCCAGGCCACAGTGATATTCTTTGTATATCTCCTGCTCATCAAAGACTGACTGTCTTAGCACCGACTGTGCCCAGGGCACAAAGCCGGGGAAGTCCAGGCCCTCCAGACTTTGTTGTTCACTTAACAACTTAGACTGTCAATTGTCAGATCCCTCGACTGTAAGCTCCCCAAGGGGCAAGAACCCCATTTTCTCCACATCATGTAAGTTTTCTAAAGTGCTTGGCAGCACTCTACCTTATAGAGTTCTCAGTATCTTTTATTTGATGGTGCTGAGGGGCCTAAAAAATAATCCCAGGGGGAGGGCCTACTATTAAAATGTAGCAAAACTGAAAGAAACAACAACAAAGGTAAAAGTAGTTTCCAAGCTTTTTTCAGTTCAGAAAGCCCTCCCTTCCACTCTGCCCGTCACTTCCCACTAAACCTGACACAAGCCTTAAATGTACAAAGCAGTGTACAGTGTAAAAGTGAGGCAGCTTGGGTTGAAGTGGGGGTGGCGGTAGGAAGGATCCCCGCCTTGCCTCCCCTGAGGCACTTCCAGGAAACCTATGTTTAGCAGAACTGAGGTGTGGAGACTGGGCCAGTGAGGAAAGATTCATTAGAAGGGATGGGATTCATCTGCATTTGAAAGGAAGGGGAGAAGGAAGGCGGAGGTCTAACCCCTATTGAGACTGACTCTGCCCAGACACCTGGGTTGGAATCCTGACTTTGCTACCGACTGTCAGCTGTGAGATTGGGAAGGTCATTTAACTGTTCTGTGCCTCAGTGATCCTTTCTGTAAACTGGGGTTGCTAATAGGACCTGCTTCACAGGGTTATGTGGGCTACATAAAGTATTCCACACAGAGCCTTATGACAGTGCCTAACACATAGTAAGTGTTCCTTAAGTATAGTCACTATTATATCAGCTGTTACTATGGGCTTGCCATACATGTTTTCATTTACTCCTCCCAACATCTCTGCAAGACAGTCACCAGCCCCACTTTTGAGTTGAGAAAACTGAGGCTCAGAGAGACTGAATAAGATGCTCTGGGTCCCACAGGCAGGACTTTGGCTTCCAGATGCTTATTCTTAACCATCGAGTAGTGGTCTCACTGTTACATGAGGCAGGGCTTGTACTCATCTGCTTGGCTTTGAGGCCAGCTCTCTCCACCCAACAAAAGGACACTGCACTAGTCTAGGTATGAGGCATGAGGTGGTGCAGGCCTGGCTTATCATGAGGACAGTTACGGAGCTGCTAATAAAGAAAAAGAAACCAATTTTGGTTACTGGATGGGACTGGCAGCAACAAGAATATTCGGAGGAGTGCAGAATGATCACAGTGAAGGTTGCAGAGAATATCAAGTGAGATGGCAACTTGAAAAAGGAAAAAAACCGTTAACATAAAACCATGGGATGATGATGCCAATGCTAACAGTGATAAATGCAACCATTTATTGAGTGATTACTCTGTGCTTGGTATAGAGCTAAGAGCTTTCATCTGTATTGTCTCATTAAATCCTCATAACCACCTGAGGATCTAAGTCCCATTATTACTCCCCTTTTACAGATGAGGAAACAGACCAAAGAGGTTAGCCAAAATGTCAGGTCACACTGAGTGGCAGTGGTTTCAAACCCAGGACTGTCTGTCTGACATGAGAGTCCCAGCTATCTCCATGGTGATGGCAGCACTGATGTTAATAGGAAAAGTCAGAGCAGAGCTGGTTGGGAGTCAGGGTTAGGACAGAGGTTTCCAAACTTTTCCCCACCCAAGACTTCCCCTTTCCCCTCTACCTCCTGTGGGCCCTATTTAAAAAAAAAAAAAAAAATATATATATATATATATATATATGTGTGTTCTACCAAACTAATTCATTTTCCTTTAAGATAACCACGGAAATATGGGCAAATGCTGCCAGAGTTTCTGATTTTTCTTTCAGAGAAGCTGGAAATTTGGATTGATGAAATTTTCCAATTTTTAAATATGGGGATTAATTTGAAATTTGAAAAATAATTGAGAGGGTTAAATAAAACTCATCTGCAGGCCAAATCCGGCTCATGGGCTACCAGTTTGCAACCTTGGAAGAGTATGAACTTTTGAAGGGTGAGGGCAATGGCTTCTGTTCCCACTGCCATTGCATAGTGCTCAGGAAATATTTCTAAAAGATGGACGAACTCTCAAATTGATCCCCTCTCTCCTCTAGTGCTAAGCAGGGAAAGGGACCTAAGAACTGCCAAGTTATGGGGGAGGAGGTGGGATGGGGCCCATGCTCTGGATGAAAGTTAAAGGTTCTGCTGGTAGACCTTCGATGGAGAAAGGACTGGTGTGAATTTCCATCTTGCTGAGGCCAGTCATGGGACAGGAAAACCCGAGTGAGCCAGGCACATCACTCTTAGAAGACAAGGGACAGACAGCACAGGGCTTCTCACAGCTCGGAGCTGGATAAAGTTCAGAGTGTGTGTTGGGGATCAAATGGGAATCTACCTTGCTGGCCAGTGACAGACAGGGGCGGGGGGCCCGTCGGGGACTCTCCAGCTTGACGATGCTGATGAATCCGGGCTCCAGGTTGTCATCATCACTGGCATTGCACAGGTACAGGGGGTGGGACTGCAGAGAGAGGAAGAAAGTTAGGGAGGCTTTGAAGAGAAGAAGGAGTGAACTGTGTGTGCCAAGCACTTCTGGGCAGTGCTGGGCAGGTACCAGGCAGGCCTCTTGGTGCCATGAAAGGGTGGGCCTAATTATTGGATTGCTTGGTAAGCTCATCACCATTCGTTGCTATTTCAGTGGTGCTGGAGTCAAGGATACCAGGAGGTGGGGGCAGATGACAGAGAAAGGTGTCCCAAAGAGGGAACTAACTGAAGAGCCGGGTGCAACCCTCAAGCCCTAATTTTCCAAAATAGCCAGATGCCGATGCCTCGTCTACCAGCCCCAGCCTCTCTCATCTCCTGATCCTACTACTTGCTTCAAAATTCCCAGTGCAAGAGAATAGCCATGTGTTCCTGTGTCAGTGCCTTCAGAATCTTGCCCTTCATCTCCTTGCTCCCCAGGAGCAGTGCTGGGTGCTGTGGTACCTCCTGCCTCCTCAGAATGTTCTCCCCTGACCCCACCAGGCAGCTGTTGCCCGTAGAATCCCATCTCTCCTGTGGCTTGGATCTTCTTGCTCAGTGCTGCTTGCCCCTCTCAATAACCCCCTCTGCCTCTGCACCATGCCAATCCTAGGATTAAGCATGGTGGTGACAGGAATTTACCCTGTCCCCAGGAAGAAAGCAGTAGAGATGGACCAACTCAGCCTACATGCTGTGGGCCCTGCAGAGGGTTCCGATGGTATGACAGCGTCAGGCCAAACTCTCTGCCTCTAATCCCAGCTTGTGCTAAGCAATGACTAAAGGGAAAGTGGGTGCAAATGTTCTGATGTGACCTGAGGAGCCCATAGACCCTTTTACGCCATCATCAAAGGGATGGGACTGTCCTTCTATGTACTCTCTTCTCATTCAAGATGATTCTAATACCCATTAGAATCTTATTTTCCCCAAATAAAATATCCGAGTGCTGTAAGAACAAAGTATGATTTAGTTGGCCCTGGATAATCCTGGAAACCCAAAATATTCTGGCAAGTAGGACTTCCTCCTGGACAGCAGCCCACAGTTCTCTCTCCACTGCTGCTGAAGTCTGAGGGACCTCCAGAAAGAACCTTCAGTGGAACCACAGAAAATCCTGAATTTATGAAGAGGTTATGAAGATGATAATGTTGATGATGAATTTAAAAAGCATAACCACTTTTTTGAAAATACTTTCAGCCTATTATCTCTCACTGTATCACTGCAGTCCCTTGAACATAGAAGGGTCTCAGTAAATACACACTACCTTGCTTTGAGTTGTAAACAAATCTTTGGGCAGGGTGTGTTGAGATGGGAAGGAGTTCAATTTTTGCCTCCAGAATTTAAGGACTACTAGTCTGATGGTGATTGAGTTTATTGTGGGAAAAGGTTGCTGCATCCCTACGCCCAGAAAAAGGCTGGGGTGTAAGGTTGGGGACTGGCCTCACTTCAGTGAAGCCATAGCCCCGTCTCAATAAGCTCCATTAGTCTGTCTGTCTGCCTATCCGTGCACCTATTCTTTTACTCATTCTTCCAGTACCGAAAGCCCACTTGGTGCAAGGCTCTGTACAACACACTGATGAGTGAATGATGAATAAGATAGGCTCCTTGCCTTAAAGCACCTCAGAAGACAAGCACATAAACACACTGTACTGTGGTGGTATGATGCAGGTTTATTCAAGGGGCCATGAGGGCACAAAGAGTGGGGATTAACACCATATCTGGGAAGGCAGAGAAGTTTTCACAAGAGTTGATAGAGAGCT
>PVKY010005706.1:0-17002 GCA_004027775.1 Bradypus variegatus
AACAGCAAAATTCTACATATGATGATAACTTAAAACTCCTAGGCCAAATGAAGCAGCAACTTAACGCGCAATGTTTCCCATCTACATGGAGACTTGCAAATACCTTCCCAGCCACTAGCATATCTTAATCACAAATAATGTGAGATGGACAGAGTTCTCCACCACAGGGAAGATGAGATTCAGCCAATAAAGGAACGGTGGTCCTTGCCACATTCCAGTAAACTTTTCTGAGTATCAGAGTTGAACAAAGGAATTCCCTTCTGGGACAGGAGCCTGGCTTAGCCTCACATATGGTCCTGGGTGACTCTGCTGCCATGAAGATCCTCTGGGATTTATACTTCCCTAGATAGCTGACTATGAATTAAGCTCTCTGTCATTTGAAACATATTTAAATGTATGAGGAAGCCTGATCTTCAAATAAATCTCATGCTGCACCACTTTGGAAAGGGAATAACCAAACCATTTGGTTAACAATTTTTATTCTGATTTGCATTTACAGATAAGGAGCTTCAAATATCATCTTCTCAAGTTTTGGTCCAAATGCAGTTTTGATAGGTTTGGTGCTTACTGAAATCTGTCCTCTGAAGTTTAGACCAAGACATGCACTTCACCCTTGATAGCCAAGACAATCATACGCTTTTGGTGACTGACATAAATTGGAGTTAAATGGTTAACTTTGGGATAAAAAGCTCATTTAATCCTAATCCTCATTCCCTGAGCTATTCCAAATTCCAAGAGGACACATACAAGTCATTTTATGAAGATATCTTTCCTTGCCCAAAACAAGAAATGTATAAAAATCATCCCCATATTGCACAATCCAACTATTTAATTGAAAGCGGTCACCACCA
Source organism: Bradypus variegatus (assembly GCA_004027775.1). Classification (NCBI taxonomy): domain Eukaryota; kingdom Metazoa; phylum Chordata; class Mammalia; order Pilosa; family Bradypodidae; genus Bradypus; species Bradypus variegatus. The sequence goes on from PVKY010005706.1 coordinate 852, forward strand.
CAATTAAGATCCTGACTATGCCCAAGTATAATTCCAGTAAATGATCCAGAAAGGCACAGCCACTTAGGAAACCAGAAGACTTACCCTCAGCAACAGAAAGCAGCCAGGAACACCACTCAGAATAAATATAGTAGCTTTTCATCTCTGCCACTGAAATTTGTATAGGATTTCTGTTTCCCATGACTGATATCACAAAATGGGAAAGACATACATTCTCTTCCCTGCGTTTCAATCATGCTATTCTCTTGCGGTTACCCATTAGCTTTCTTACACTGAACTTTGCTCCCTAAAATCTGCATGAGGGACCAGCTGACTTTTTACTTTCATTTCACCCATTAACTAGAATGAAGCATTAAAAATGAATTACTCTCCAAAAGGCTATACTCCACCCTGCCTATGTACACACACGCTCCGGGCAGAATTGCTGGGTCTATTGACAGTGACTTAAGGAACAAGGAAAGAGTCTGAGCCATTCTTTAGCCTCTGTTCAAAGCACAAGGGATACATCTGCAGGTATGGTTTCCTTTCGCTTTTAAATGGGCAACAGGATGACTAAATGAAGTTAATTTTTCCACACCGCCTACAGGAGGAAGGCATACTTGTTGGAAAAGTTAAGTCAGACAACACTATCGCTCAAGAGCAATTTTGTGTTGCCACTATCTTTTTGGATTTTTCAGAGTCCCAGTGATTTGGACACATTGATAATCTGAGGAAACAAACAGAAGTGGAAGCTGCATCTATTTAAAGGCAGGTGAACAAAGCCCATCTTCCAGAGCTCCTCTTTTCATTCAAGATCTGTCCATCTCTAGCCTAGTTTGGGGCACAAGGAACACCTCCCCACCCAGGCATCCTCTTTCAGAGTCCAGATGAGTATTTGAATCACCGTATCCTACTGATTCAGCCTGCCCTACCCCTTCCCACCACATGTGCTGGGCTCCAAAGGACACAACCTGGTCTAGAAGTGGAGGCTTCTGCATGTAAGAAGGACATTTGGGAAGGTTTTTCTTTACCCTTCGTGCTCAGTGATCAAAGTCATGTCTATAAAGTTAAACCAGCACGCACAGAGGAAAATTCCTGTCACTCGCTCCAGTCAAAACCTGATGGTACAGGTTGGCAATCCTGCTGGAGGACGGGGCGTCTTTTTGCACAGATGCACCAAGGGCCTGGAGGGTGAGGAAGGTGTGGACGGGTGTGCAGTCCTCCTCAGAGCCCAAACTCACAGAGACTGGAGGCAGGGCCAGCCAGAAACTCCCACCTCATGTCTTCCCTGGGTCTTGAGCAAAGTATTCCTGAGTGGGCCTGGGAAAACGGGAAGTATGGGGGAAGAGGCTAGAAGAAGTGACTTCAACCAAGTTGCCTCAAATTTCAAAAAAAAAAGAAGTCATCAGATTTCTCTGGACCATGAAGCCTCTTTTTCCAAATAAGTTTGACTAGATCCCAGAAGGAAAGATCTCTATGCAAGTAGTTTCCCTCTGAATAAACACACTTCGAAAATAAACAACAAACTCTCCTCTTGCCTTCTTAAGTCTTGCCAGCTCTCCTTTAGATTGTTTTAAAAGATTAAAGAGAATAACAATGGTGAGGATAAACGCTTCCTCCTTCCAAATTCCTTTTAAATATTTTGCTTATTTTAATGTCTGAAAAAACTGAAACTTTTTCAAATTTGCAAAAATAAAAGCAGTTTTAGGCAAAACTTAATTTATACAATTAAGATCTAATTAATGCAATGGCAAGTTTCAACTTGATATTTGCCTGTTCAAATTTAAAGCAACTTTAAGAAAAATGCTGGGCTTTCCCTAAGGCATCCTCATCTCTGGCTTCTGCATAGGTGTGGGGTTGGTTCTGGTCTGTGCAAGGGCTCCCAATATTCACGACGGAACGTCAGCTCTGCAGCCTGAGTCTGGTATGTGAAGCACACGGGGTCTTCTCACCAGTGGCTTGCTTAAGATGTTTTCATCTGAGAGAGATGGCCTAAGGGACATGATAAATTCAAACCATCAACACATGAGCTCTCTCCCTGCCTAAGTGGAGTGTTCTAAAGCAAAATGCTTGAAACATATTACTATCTTGATGTTCTTTGAAAAGGTCCTCACTGAGATTTAGTGTTATATTTTCAACATTTTTAGATGGCTGATAAGAAATGTCTATCTAAAGAGCATTTATTTTCCAAAAAAAAAAGAGGGAAAAAAAAAATCCAGACATCATGCATTGAGTGTTCTACTATTTACAATATAAATAACTAAGGGATTATTTTCTCTGAGAATTCTTTCCAGAAGAACATTTTATTCTTTCAAATCCACTTGCATGTGTCCTCATATTCAAACATTTGCCCTTTTTGCATTAGCTACCAGGAAGCTCAGAGATGAATTTAGTGCTCATTTGCAGTGATCAACTCACCCCAGATTGTCCACAATTAATTTACCTGCTTCTTTTAATTAATTCTAGTTCTATTTAACAATTTCTATGCCATGTTTGAAAAGCTTTCAAATATTCTAAACCATCCTCAACTATGTGTCTATAAAGATAATTTTCAAATTGTAAGTAAAACAATCAATTTTTCTTGGCTTAATTGAAATTCAGTCCCAAATACCCCAGAGCAGAAAAGTCAGAATGGATACTCTTCCCTGTGAGATATTGTGCCCATCTTAGGTTGGGTTCTGTGTCTGAAAGTCTCATGTTTTGTTGGAGAATAGAGCAGTAACCGGCATTCAAGAGATTATCCTAACTTCCATTTAACGAAATGACCACATCCATTTCTGGATGCATGTACCATCCTGAAACTATATTTTCTCCCTGTACAATCTCTTCTGATAGTAAGAAGTGTTCTCTTCTACCTGCAGTGTGAGGTTTGGCTCTTTTTTATCGTCTCCTAACCTGATGCTCACTCTTGCAGGCCTCTGACCTGAGAGATCTTTTTGTGCTCAACCCAAGGAGAATGGCTGTGGCTGCCTGAGAGGTTCTGTCCACAGAGATGCAGAAGCCAGCCTGCTCCAGACACACGAGTTTGGATGGCCTGTGCAAGGAAGGAGCCAGGGAGAAACTCAAGGGCAGAAAGAAAAGTAGAGGCTTTGGATAGTTTTCTGGGGAACAAGTAAAAGTCAAGCAAAGAACACCTAAGAGCTTGGTCATTGCTACAGTAAGTCAAGGGGACTTAGCCATGAAATACAAGGTGATAAAAACACAAGCAGGCAGAGATGGCTGCACCACACAGCGATATAGCATTTACCTGGGGCCACAGTGTATCATAAAGCACTTAAATATCCATCATCCACTGTAGCCTGATTACCAATGGGCAGACCAAATGAGGTAAGATGAGATAATAGAGCAAAAGCTTTCTAATGAGTACAATAAAGAAGCCACACATGTCAGATGGCACCATTGTTCCTTGTTATCTCCAATTTATGGCTAAATAATGGCCCAGCAATGTAAGTTTCAGAGAGCCAAATCCATGTGCCAATTTGGTCCTGGTCATCAGGCTCTGAAAGTACTCACAGCTTTAATTTTACCAAAGCTTATTTTTAATTCTGTTGAGATCATAAAAGGAAGGATCACTCCCAAGAGATGGTCTGTTTGTTTGACACAAAAAAGATTAGTGTGGCGCTTTCAGAAATTTTTAGTTTATGACCCAGGATTTAAATTTATGCCACCAATATACTTACCACAAGGTACACACCCTAAGTTGCTTTAATTCTTTTTATTACTCAGGAGCTAGAACCAGCTGAAGACAATCAATCATCTAAGTGCTTCCAATGGAACTGACACAGTAGTCGATGCTCTAATCAGAGCATCACCTCCAGACCAGATACTGCCCCTGAGCCCTCGGTACACACTTAACCCAAAGGACTGTGCTAGGTAGATCTTATGGTCCCAGTTTTAACACTGACAAAAATGTAACGTGTCCCAAGAGATACACCCAATAAATGGTGGGGCTGGGATTTGAACTTGCATCTGTCTGCTCCCAAGGCCCATGTGCTTTATTCTATGCCATTCTGTTAACTACAAGGTACTCAGTAGTCAAGCTTTTCCTGCAAACTCTACTGAAGTCCTTTTGTTAAGGTTACCATGATGTAATTACCAAAGGTGCTGGAAAACAATTTAATGCTTACTTTTCCAAACCTCTATGATATCAATTGGCTGCTCCCTTCTTAAAACTGTCTCTTTCTTAGACTTCCGTGACAATGGTCCCCCATACTTCATTGATTATTCCTTCAGTCAATTTCATACTTTACATTTGATGTTTCAAAGGATTCGGGCCTTGCACCTCTTTTTGTCTCTTACAAAAGAGATTTCTGGTCATCTTATCCTTTCTCATGGCTTCAACCATTTGTTAACTCCAGTCCAGATTTTATTTCCTGAGTCACAGATGCATACATAGACATCACCACAGTCCTCCGTGAAGCTTAAACTACACGTTCCAAACACCTCAGCCGCTCTCTAGACAATATCCCCTTCCCCTTGCCCTGTTAGCCTTCCATTGCACTCACCTGGAAAAACAAACTCCAGCTCAAACTACCTGTATACCTTTCTGCATCTTCACCTGTATCGCTGCCCTACACCCACAAAGGCAAATCTTCTGGGACACCCATAAGGCCATTGTTTTCCACCTCGACTGAGCACTTAGCGCTCAACAAGCCTTCCAAGGGCCAATGATCCATTCTCTCTTTTCCTCTCTCTCATGCATGTGTACTTTCTCCACAGGGCCTGCTGCAAACTCTTTCTATTCTCGTTAGAATTCCCACGCTATCACCTACCCCAAGTGACCTCCCTTACAGAGAAGACAGAAGCCCTCAGTGGAGAACTTTCTCAGCTACCTGTCTCTAAACCACCAGCCCGAATATCCTGCACCCATCCTTCCCCTCCCATTTCAGGGAAAAAGGGGTCTCACTTCCTGCTGAAATCTCCTTGCACCACCTGTGCTCTGGGTTTCCTGCTTTTCTCTCTTCCATGTATCTCCAAACACTTTCAATGGCTTCTTCCAAACTGCATATACATTAAAAAAATCCTCCCTGGACCCAACACTTCATTCTCCCACATAACTCCTTCATGGCTAAAAGTTTTGAAAAAGTCACCTACACCTGCTTTCTCTACTTGCTCACCTCCCACCCATTCTTCCACTCCTGATCATCTGGCTTCTGCCCCACAGCTGTCCAGCAACAAATCTTCACAAGGCAACCTAAAACCTCCTGTTGCTAAACTCAGCGGACACTTTTCAGCCCTTATCTCACTAAACTCTTCCTGAGTGCTCTCTTCCCTTGGGCCCTGTAGCACCAGGTCCTCTTGATTTTCCTCCCACTTTGGAGGTCCCTCTGCCCACCCCTAAAAGCAGAACCTTGGGGCTCTGTCCATGTTCTGCTCCTCTCGGTTTGCACACTCCACCTGGGTGAGGCTTCCCTACACGTACAGCTGTGTTTCATGTTTAGAGGCCGATGACTCCCATATCCATCTCCAGGCTAGATCTCTTCTGATCCACTAAAGTCCCCCCTCAGTGTCCCCTGGCACCTTGTACCTGACAAGTCCACACAACTCACTTTCTTATCTCACTCACTTTCCTATCTCATGTGCCTACTTACCCTCAAGTGCACTTACCATGAGCCGGGCTTCATCCTAGAAACACAGGAGATGTGCCAATGGTCCAGCCCTTCCCTCCCTAACCCTCTGCAAAGGCGATGAATGCCAAAGGACAGAAAACCCAGAGAGCATCGTTTCTGGTTGAAGGAAACAAGTCGGACTGGGACGATGTCCAAACAGATGAAATTCAATACAACAAACATGCTCTCAAATCCTGAGACATCCCCACTGGGGAGACCAAAAGCAGTAACCCAAAAGATGATAACAAGCAACGAATTATACTTCTTAACTCTATAACTGTAACAAGTTGGCCCAGGCACAAGAGGAATCCCCAAGTATGGAAATCGAGTGTCTCACTGACCACCTAGGAATATATGTTCTGTGACCTTGCCTCTCCAGGTGTGGTCTGTGGGCACCGCCTGGGGGCTTGCTGGACATGCAGAGTCTCAGGGCCTACCCCTGACTAAGTTGATCGGACTCTGCATTTTAGCAAGATCCCCAGGTGATTTATATGCACATGAAAATTGGACACACACTGCACTACTTTAAGCAGCTGATGGGATCAGGTGGGTCAGGAGTCACAATTCTTTACATTTTAAATTGAAGTGCGGTATTTAAGTGGTCTCCATGCACAAGATGACATCATCTCACCTAGTGTAGACATTCCAGCCAAGAAAAGAACACTAATTCAGTAAAAGTTAATGTTTTGAACAGCACTTCTTTATAAGGATTGATAAGAGTATAATATAACCCTGATACATGAGACACAGAGCACTCACGGCTACCCCCGACGGAGCACAGGAGCATACTATGAGGACTGTAAACATTACCACCAAGTTCTTTCATCCCCACATCAATCCAGCAAGAAACCCCACATCAATCCAGCAAGAAACGTGGAGGGTCCCCATTTCACAGTGAGCCAAGCCAAATTGCCCAGGTCACACAGCTGGGGTGGGTGGGGGATGGGGGGTGGAGCCAGACTCAGCCCTCCCTGTCACCACTCTCCCGTGAGGCCTCCCAGGGCACCAGGGCTAGGACTTAATCCCCTCTCGGGGTCCATGGAGACCTCAGTGCCACCCTAATGGAGCTAGGACCCGTGACCTGGTCCCTTGCCGATGTTCAGTACAGAAGATCCTCCCTCTGGAACTGGTCTCCAGTGCCCTCTGAGACAAAGGGCTTGGGAGTCGGAAGGAAGAAGTACAACACGAACGTTCACTGCCCACCTACTCTCGTGGACTTCACATCTGGTCCCTCCTTAATCGCCTCATGAACTCTGTCTTAGGGCAGAAATCAGTGGACGCTGGAATAAAAGGTCAAGGCCCTTTTATTTTAACCCTGAATGATTTGAACTGATACAGCAAAGGCTGAATCATATATGCACTCTCTTTAAGCCTGAGAGGGAAGGGTTATAAGAAGAAAAGGTGGAAGTCCTTGAGGGAGACTCTCCCACCCGGCTACGGTGCCCACCCCACCTCCAGCAGCAGCACCAGGCCACACCTGCAGGGGCTGAGCCCCCCGGGGTCCTGCCCCAGCTTTTCCCAGTCCTGCCTGCAGTCCGCCTTCCAGTTCACCAGATTACCAGGGATGTGCCCTTATTCTCTTCCAGATTCTAACCTGCCCAGCACCAACTGGCTGCTTAACCCCTCCCCAAAAGGAAGAGCACTCTCGGGTTTAAAATGTGCCCCCAAACCTTTCAGAAGAGCCAAATCAAAGAAGGCGCTTGGGGCTGGCTCTGTCCTTTGGTTCCTGATCATCCAGGACATTGCATCTAGGGAACAATTTCCACCCCAACGTCCTGATGATCCAACAACTTGCCTGGGATCATTGAGTTATCTGGGGTCCCATATGCCTCAACGAGACCCCTCAAATTCTCTGGGTCCCTGAAAGTGAGAAAGGAACAGCATTTGCTATTCTGAGGAATGAAAAAAAAGACCCGCCCTCCCTGAAATTAGGCACAAGGAAAGCTCTTTTCTCAGACTCAGGCAGTTTATTAGAATGTACTTTCCCCTTTAGAGGATGATTTGTAAAAGCATTATTTTGAGATGTGTAAAAATTTAAATCCCACCGTCTGGCTGAGCAAATGTTCAAAGCTCCTGTGACTATCTTCTAGCTAAAAATGGCACTATACAAAAAGAAAAGTACTGCATTAAGAGGGCAGTCTGCATGATTTTGCAGGTGACAAAATTTTTCTGACCACCTAAGTCTGGTTCACTTGTATCTGGCTACAAAGGAAGACTATAAACTATGAACTGGGATTCAGACACCAGGTAGGGACAGGAAGCGGAGACAATTTTATTCTCCAACAGACAAAATGCCCTGTGTGGGGAAAAAGGGCAACTGTACACCAACCTCCACTTGCCAAGAGTTCTCCTCTTTTAACAATTTACCAAGACAACTTACTTTTAACTTTTATGGACCCCACTGTGATTTCATCCAAAATAGAAACTCATAAATCCATATTCCTCAGAACCAAAAAACAAAACCACACCCTGAAATAAACCAAGTAAAACCTAGGTTGGCAGTCAGGCTTCAAGCAAAGTTTGCTTTTTAAAAGTTTTGCAACTGGTTGCACATCCTTGGCTGGCCCGACGTCAGGAGGGACACGACGGGGGGACACCCCTGCCCACCCAGGGTCCACGCAGACAGCGCCCCGCCCTGCGCCCGGCTCACCCTGCGGCATGCGCCCCGCAGCCCCGCGACGCCTCCGGATCAGCAGCCAGGGCCAGCGCTGGGCACCTCCCCGGGCGCCGCGTGACGCTCCCTTCTCGGCCATGGCGGGGTTCTGTCTTTTCACAGGAGTCACTCAGGAGGACAGAAGATTAACATTCATCGGGATCTGGCTCGCGGAATCGCCAAACAGAGGTTCCAGGGCCTGGGGAAGGCAGTTTCCGCCCTTCCTTCAGTTCTCCGTTCGGGGACAGTCAAAAGCAAGGCGGACACATGCAACGTAGAGTGAGGAGGCGCCTAGGACGCCAATCTACACTCTTCTTTGACGCACGAAACAGGTATTCACATCTTCTGGTTATCTTGGATTTTACCAGGTCATGAAGGAAGGCCAAAAAGATGGAAAAGATAGCCAAGTTCGCCTCCTCTGAGCTCCCATGGGCTGTCCAGCAGGCAAGGAGCACCAGCTCCCGCTCTTTGCTTCGTGCTTCCCACTTCAAAGGCTCCACTCCTCCTTAAAGCTTCTCCACTTGCTTTCTGCTGGCGATGACAGACCACACGGGAGCAGTCACCAGTCTGCAGCTTCTGCCCTCACCTCCAGGACCTGCGAGGTCTCCTCCTCCAACTCAACAGGAGATTCAGCCCCGCAGACACGCGATGCTGTGCAAGCTAGAAACAGGCAAAACCAGGGAGGCAGAAGAAAATGCCTGTGTCCTTAGAGAAGGTCTGCTACCAAGTGGGGAAAATGCCACACCCTGCCAATTTATCTGCAGTGCAGGGGCGTTTCCTTCCTTAACCTGGGAGACTTGCATTGACCAGGGGTCCAAATTTCATGGAGCTGCCAAATTTCGTGTTCAAGCCAAAAACATCTTTTAAGTCTCAGGAAGTCTCAAGTTCAAATAAACAACCACACACCAGGAGGAAGGGAGGGGAAGTGGCTGCAGGCTTTCTTAAAATAAACCGGGAAGTTCTGTCCTGTCTGTTACTCCTGTCCGTTGTAGAGCTTAGGAGAAAGGAAACTGATAATGTGGCTTTGCTTGGCAAGTGACACTCTTTCCTTTGAGAGATGCCAAGCCAAGTCCCGGGTGGTGACAGCCCCACAACCTTCATGTCTGTAAGCCCATGGATGCTTCAGAAGAGACGTGATGCCACAGCTCTCAGCTCTCCCACATGACCAGCTCCTAAGGTGATGCATTACCTCCTCATAGTCTCACAGCTGGTGTTTACTGAGTGCCTGTTGTATGCCAGGCATTGTGCTGGGCACACTCAGGTATTTTACATCCTCACATCTAAATTTACAAGGTAGTTCATTTAGTACCATTTAAAATATGACAAAACTGAGGCTCAGAGAGTTTAAGCATGTTTATTATATGCTTAAAGTCATATAATAAGAAAATAACAGAGGATTAGCACTTAGGGCTGCTTATGAAAAGCCATGCTTCATCCCTAAGACCACAGGCACCCTTTTATAAGCCAATATAAGTAGAGGAAGCATATCTGGTTTGCAGCAAAATAACAAATATATTGTATTTAACGTCTACAGCTCAAAACGTACCCTTTCTTTCATAAAGGTTCATAGTCATTACCAAGAGTGGCTAAAGAAACCCTATTAAACTGATTCAGTCTACTCATGGGAAGAGTCTGTAGCATTCTTGGAAGACTAGGAGAAGCCTGTGCCATCCACAGCCTATACAAGGCAGGTCTCGTATTCATTTTTAGCTTTCCGGAACTTTCTTTTGTTAGTGTGGGGTTGCATTTCTGAGAGCTATATCTTCAGGTACCATGAGTCCAGTTGTCATCCAGAAAAGAGACAGAGAAACACAGGAACACATGTGCTGCCTACACCATTCACCACTAACCTTTCCTTCTCCCACCTGCCACACTCACCTGTTCCGTCTCCCAGGAGCACCTGGGCAGGCACCTGCAGAATGCAACAAGTAGCCTCCTCGGAGGCTGTCCCATGTGAATGGAGAAAATGAAACTTACACTTGGTGCTGCATCCATAAAAAAAGCTATTAGAGGAAAGTCAAACGCAACACTTCCCTCATCAAGAAGCACAAGAAAACATGTTCAGCTTCAGAGGCACTCACAACCCATTTTGTCAAAGCTTGTTTCTTAATTTTTGTATTTTCACATTAGTCTCCAAGCAGAGGAGAAATCAATCATAACAACTTGGAGTCACAAACAATCAGGAGGAAACAGATGGCGTGTTTGATGTAGCGCTTCCAGAATTCAAGCCATCTTCAAATGATCAGGGAAACCAAGCCATTTAAATAGTCTGTTCACTCTATAGTGCCTCTTGCAAATACATTCAAATACATGATTTTTAAGTGTCCAGGAAAGCAGCCTACAACTAATTAATTAATAACTGCAATGACATGACTGTTCTTGAGCCACTACTGGGTTGTTTCTCTGAGATCAGCAACTACTATCTCTCTCCATGTCTGTCTCTTCCCCCAGGTCAGTGTTAAGGTACACACAGAATATCATGAAAATTTGGAACAAGAGCCATTTATTAAGCAGCTTAATAATTCAAAATGTACACATGCATATACATATAGAGACTGTTAATTATTCAATATATAATTTCCATCAATGTACACAGTGTGGCTGGGTTAATTCAAATTTTCCCAAATCTCTAACTATCTTTATGTGTTATAAAGATGTTATGAAATAAAACATTTTGAAAAACATCAATCCTACAATACAAGCCTATTACTCACAATCTGCTAATTTCTTCTTTTGTAAATAATACAGTTTTGGGTGTGGTGAACATCTTGAAAACTGTAATGTGACTTTCCTAGCAATCTGCTGGCCATTTCCTTCCCTATGCTTCGCGATTGCTCCCAGTGGGGGATATATATACATCCTCACTCATACATACATACAGTTGCTATTCAAGATCTTCGTCATACAACATTGGCTTGCCTTAGGTTTTTAAGCATGGATTAGGGAAACTTAAGGAATTAGTAGTTATTTGAGAAGTGGATTGGCTTTTTGTGGACCCCAAGAGAATAGTTTATATAATGTGGCCTCAAGCTACTGCTAAGAAATTCATATCAATAAATGGTATAAATTTTGGCAGTAAAAGAGTCTTAAATTAACTGTGTCAGAGGAGTAGGGAGTTAGCCAGTGCAGGTCTTAAATCAAATGAGATGTTGGGTAATTTAAAAGTCAATATTTCCATTATTGAATCGATGCAGGGAAGTGGCAGCTTACTGTATGAGCTGGTGTTAAAGCTACAGTTCTCATTCCAGGACTCAGGTACTAAAAAAGTATTTTCACCCTTTAAAAAAAATTATCTAGAAAACTACATGTATCTTACGTGTGTAGATGAATGAATTTTCACCAAGTAAGCACAGGGAACCCGAATCAGGAAAGAGAAGATTGCCAGCACCTGAGAAGCCCCCCATTAAATAATCACTGTTCTGACTGCTCATTGTTGTCTAATAGTTTGGCCTCTGAGCTTTAGTCTCTCTCTCTCTCTCTTTTTTTTTTTTTGGCTTCTTTCACTCAACATTATGCTTGCGAGTGTCATTGTCCTTGTTGTGTACAGACTGTCTGTTCTCAGTGCTATGTAGCTTTCCTGAGTACTGAGGCCAAAAGGCAGGCTACACGTGGAACCTTCTTCCTGCTTCAGTCCCAGCCTAGGATCTGACTTAAGCAGGGGGCTTTGAACAGGAAAGACCAGGGACACACCTTCTGTGGAAGAACCTGGGAAAGACAAGGTGGGGGCTCAGCCAGGTGCACCCCCTTCAGGGCATGCTGGGTCCCCCTTGTCTAGGAAGGGCAGTGCCTAAGAAGTGGCATTTTGCTTCAACTGCAACCTTGTTGGTTGAATGAATAAATGAATCAAAAAATCAATGCCAGATGGAGCCTCACTGTCAGATAGTGTCTAAATCGTAAAATGTTTAATAGAGTGTTTTGAGTTGAAATGCTTTTTGTCATTTTTTAAGACTAGGGTTTGGAAGCTGAGCAACTGAGGGAACATGTAAAATGCTTTCCAGTTCTAAAATTCTGATGCTTCCGTAACCCAAAAATAAAATAATTGATGGAGAAACATTCAGAGTTACTCTTTAAAATGAGCTTTTAAAACAATATCCTTAATTTAAAAAAATATATAGGATACAACCACAACAGACCAATAATATCCCAATCTAGAGATTAGGCTCATATCATATAAACTTAGAAATCTATTAAAATATAGATAGTAGCACACAGTGGTTTTAGGTCATTTGTAAGGTTTCAATAACCTTTCAAAGACAGATTGAGACTTTGCTGGGCCAAATTTTAAATAAAGATTTTCCCTGACTGGAAATAAATATGAAATGCTCACTTATTCTCTGTTCCTGAAGTTCTAACACTTATCACATTAGGTGATGGTTTTGTGTCAGAAGCATGTTTCTTGGTGAAGCTTCTGGATCTCAGGCAAGACTCACTGTCCTCTCTCACGAGAGGTGGCAGTGGCTTCGTCTCGCTCACCATGCTCTGTGGTGCCCAGGACACAGCTGATGGTCCCTAAGTGTCCAGTGAATGAATGAATGAATGAATATATCTGTATAAATTAGGGAACTATCGGTGTGTAGCACTGCCCCTGCCAATACTAATGACTGGGTTTCAGAAAACAATAAAAATTTTAGTCCTTTCGGATTTGATGGAGGCACAAATTTACAAAACAAATCATGAAGACCCAACATCTATATGCATTCAGCAACTCTATTTTGTTACCATTTAAATATCAAAATACATGTTCTCCCTTGTTTAAAGACTCAGAAATTAAAGTATTTTTCAAAATTTTTATCTTTAAAGATACAGCATCCTTATAAAAATGAAGTCATATGTGGGTTTTAGTTCATCATCCGTAGGATCCTGCTAAAAATGTCATTAATGAAACTCAATACTAGCTCTTTCCCACAGTGAATTAAGTACCAAAACTATGTGGTGTGACTATAAAATTGAGAAACTGGTTTTTATGCTTTGGGGATTGATCTTATTCCTTTAACACTCTTTATAAAAGAATAAAGCCAGAAAACCAACTTTAAATACACAAAAGCCACTTAATCTCTAAAATTGAGAAAGAACAATGAAACCTCTTACATTTTTAAATTTACAACTTAAAATTTCTTGCAAGTCTCCTCCTCCAAATTTGATTTCCCCTTAACATTTGTGTATCTTTTGTGATTTAAACTGGGACAATGGTTCCTCTGAGGGAGAGAGAGCCAGCATTCTACTTTAAAACCCCCTTCAAAAAGAGCTGTGTGTTAAAGCTTCCAGATTAAATGGTGCCCTCTATTTAACAGTAGTCGTCGTGGAGAATCTAGTTTATTGCATGACCTCTAATGACAGTCTAACTATAGTTCTTTCTTCTGTTCCACACCCTCTCAGAGACTTCTTTTTTCTTTTCACATGCCTGGAAAATCACCACATGCTTCATTATTGGGCTTATAAATATACTAATTAATAATATGTAATAATAATGACAGCTGACATTATATATGAGAATTATGAGCCTGGCACTCACTAAGTATGTGCATATACAACAGCAATATCAACAAGCACTTACTGACAGCTTTCTCCCTGCTGGGGACAGTTCTAAGTGCTTTTTACATGTATTCAACTCATTTAATCTTCAAACTTAGGAGGCAGGTACTCTCATTGAATCTACTTTACAGATGAGGAAACTGAGGCACCCAATGGCTGGTAGACAGCAGAGCAAGAATTTGAACCCAGGGATTATGGCACCAGAGTCTGAGCCCTTACTCTCTCTAATACTCAAACCATAAGGTAGAAAACCTCACTTCCACATTTTATCAAAATATTAATACATGAACTTTTGTATATTTTTAAACTACAGTATTTAATTAGAATTTTTTTTAGGCAACTAAATTTTGGTATGTGTATCTGCAATTAACCTGTAAACATTTTGAAAGAGATAACAAATATTTCTTTCTCCAAACCCAGGTATATAAAAGGAACAATACCAGATAAATTCTTTGTTGCTTAGAAAAAGGAAATGTGAAAATATTATTTACAATAGCATAAAGCCAACTCAAAGAATTAACAGTATGTATTTATATAGAAATGATAATTCTGGTGAAGAAATGAGTTTAGACAGATGGAAACAGCTATCAACCATAAATGTACTCTGTATGTGGGGAAACAGGTAGAAATAAAGCAGATACACACAAAAAAACACAGTCTTACTGTCTACAGTTAAACTGCAGGAAATTACAATTGGTTAAATTCTGAATCAATGAAACTTAAGGAACTGTTAAAATTATCTTCTTCTATTGAAAATGTATTTATCAGATATAACATTCATTTCATGATTAGGTGAGGCTTGGAAAATTTTTCATTGCAATGTTTATTAATTGTTATTAATTATAACAAAATCAGAATCTGATATCTAATCATGCCTCCTTATATTTACTAATCTCTAAAAGTCTGATTTCTAGCAAAGATACACTAAATTCTTAAAAAATGAATGATTTTTATGAGAGTGTGGGGTGAATTCTTGGTCATCCACATCAGCTTAATAACAAACAGCAAAGGTTCTGTCTCCAGGAAGTTCTGCAAAAGCAGATAATGAGAATATAAGAATCACACAGCTTTTCTTTACATGAGACCAGACATGTATAAAGCAGCAGCAGAACAGAGAACTCACAGATTAAATAACGACTGAAGCAAAAACGCCCACCAAAATTCATCAAGTGGTCTTGATAGACTCAACATCATTTGTTCTGAAGGGGAGGTTTGCAAAAGTATAGAATATAGTGGTTATGCCCAGGGAGCTCCATAATCTTGTTAGATGAACAAAACGAATCCACAGAACAATCAGCCATCAATGCAAAATGGGAGGTATATGGGGGAAAAGCGGGGAGGGTAAGGTCAGTAGAGCTTCCTAGAACAATCAGTAATTGATTCGGTAATGAGGTAGACCCTGAACTGAGCAAAGAGATGGGAGCACATTTACAACGCGACCAACTGTCACCAGGAGAGACACTGGAAACAGGTCAAAGAAGGTCAAGAAGGTCAGCCAAAATGGGAAAGAGCATGTTGATTTATGGATATAGTGTTACCAAGACAAGATTCAGTTAAATCAAACCAGTTTTTTTATTTGTTTGTTTATGTTGCTTAAACAAAGGGATCATTAGCAAACAAAAACAGAAGCATTGAATGTGATTGGTTTCTACAAATCCAAATGAAGATTATCCTCTACCAGTTGCTTAAAGCAGCTTTTAGAATCACCTTCCAGGTCGCCATTATACTTTCAATAGACTATCTTTTAAACACCCTTCTTTATTCATCAAGAATAGTCATTTTTTAAAAAATGTCTGACACTCATTTGTGGCCAAGTCCTTTGAATATGAACATCTCAGAGACAGTTACAAAATATTTTGAGCAGGGGTAGCAATTTTTAAAGAAATCACTGAATCTGAGAGTTGCAAGGGACGCTGCAGGTGCCCCAGCTCCACTCCCCTTTGGGGCAGGGCCCCTCCACAGCAGCAGAGGTGAGCAGTCCCCATCTCCTCCAGGCCCTACATTTTTGGCATCCTTTGGACAAATGTTTCTTTTAGTCAAAAACTGCTTCCTGAAATTTCTACTCATTCACTGATTCACTGCTCTCAGCTCTAGTCACCACAGATGAAGAGAACCCTCCCATTCCTTCTTCCACACAACAGCAACTTAGATACTTGAAAGGCGAGGTCATGTCTCTGCTGAGTCTTCTCTTTTCCAACCATAGTAAAAAAGAACACTGAATACATATACATATATTAGCCTTTGAATTACCCTATGGGCTGTTAATAGTGCTCTGCTCCCACTGGAAGTTTGGTTGTTCAGTTATGACTATTCAAACAATACTATCTATATTGGTCAGCATGATGGAGTGAAGCTGTATGTACCCCAGAAAAACATGT
>PVKY010005707.1:0-17023 GCA_004027775.1 Bradypus variegatus
AATGGGTCCACCTGGCAGGTGCAGTAGCTTAGACTTGAACCTACAGTCACACGTACCTCATTGTGATACTAAAACTCACGCCCGTCGTCACATTAAGGCCGCCATTTTCTTACATAAGTTCTGTGGCTGAGCATGTAATCAATCTGCGCTTGCTCAGTAATTAGATCATCTCTCGTTACATCATCTGGGGCCATTGTGCTCATTGTCCTAAAACCTGCCTGTCTTTTGATGCTTTAAAACTATCAGGATTACTGCAGTTTGGGGAGACAGGTTTTTAGGCTAATAGGCTGTCTGCTCTCCTGCTTTATACCTAGGAACTCTTTCTTTGAAACCCCGTGTCTCCGGCAGAGATCCACCTCCTTTGTCTGGTAACACTCCCTCCTCCCTTCTGCAGCCCAAATTTTACTCTTTTCCCCAGAGGTAATCACTGTGAGCAAGTTTGGTATTTTTCCCTCCAGATTTTTTTATGAGCCTTCCATTTCACAGAAACAGGACGTACTCTGAGTCTGGCATCTGTCTGGCTTCACCTGACATGTGTCTTATCATTCCATTGCTGTCATGACAAGTGACCATAAGCTCAGCTCAGGTGTGAGTTGGAGTCCAGGCCCGGGGGCTCGGCTGGCTCTCTGCTCAGCATCTCATGGGGCGAAGTGAAGTGTGCACAGGGCTGGGGGCCTTTCAGGAGCTCTGGGATGAATCTGTTTCCAAGCTCACGCCAGTGTTGGCTGAGTGCAGCCCCCGGTGGCCCCAGGACTGAGGTCCCCACTTCCTCGCTGGCTGTCGGCTGGGGGCTGTCCCCAGGTTGCAGAGGCTACCTGCACCCCTGGGCTCGTGGCTCCTTTCTCCCCTCCAAAGGTGGCATCGGCAGGCGGAGCCCCTCTGGCGCTTTGACTCTCTGCCCTCCCCTCTGGCCCTCCCGCCCTCGGCCTCCCCCTGCACTGCTCCTCTCCGACTATCCCACCTTCCCTACGTGCTTTGAAGGGCTCTGGTGATGACATTGCCCCCGCTGATGACCCTTGGTCCTGTCCCTGTCTTCTAACCTCGCCTCTGTCTTCAGCGTCCCTTCCCAGCAGTGCTAGGTTAGCGTCTGATGGAACAACCAGGGACGGGAACCTCAGGCATGTCTTTAGGATTCTGCCACCTGCAATATGTTCCCGGGTTCTCTGTAAGGGCAGCAGCATTAGGCTGATGCGTGATCAAGGGCTTTGTGCTTTACAAGCCAGGCGGTGATGGTGCTGCAAAGTGAACTCGCTGCTGGGGACGGCAGCTCCCGCGTTCCCTCTGCAGCGAACAGCCTGGCTGTGAGAAACCAGTTAGCTAATGGAGCCCATTTGTGGCCACGCAGCACGCAGCAAGGACATATGATTTCTTGTCAAATCTGCCCAGGTGGGAGGATTGAGGTGGAGCTGAGGCAGTTGGAAATCTGATCATTAATTAAACCTGTTGGAGCTAATGAAGCCGCAGAGGAGGGGACAGGGAGGGGAAGAGGGCGGGCAGAGCCTCAACATCTTCGGACGCCTGAGCCCAGCAGGGCCGCGATTTTTGGGTCCTATTTGATGACAGGCGTCACCCTGGATTTGTCTCGGCTGCGGGGTTTAATGGCAGAAGGACCATTAGGGACTTCTGCAGCTGGAACACGCGGAGGTGGAACGTTTCCCCAGTAGCAGGGCCTCGTCCCGTGAGGGTGTCTGAGTCGTGTTGCTTCATGACCCGGGCATTGCCGTGTTCATTCCGTCACCGTCCACATCTGCTTACTGTAGCCCCGTAATTGAATGTGTCACACAGATAAGGGTAAACCTGTCCTTGGGTCCCCAAGTGCCTGGAAGTTGGGAAAAAGGCCTCACGGGACCAGGGAAAGCGACTGGAGGTCGTCGCGGTGCACGTCTGCCGTGGCTGAGCTGTGTCCACCACGAGGATGTGAAGAAGCCCTAACCCCTGCAGACAGTGACCCCATTGCAGATGGAGTAGGCGGGTCCTTAATAGGACAGGAGACCCTCCAGGAAGGGGAGAGACCCGAGACGGACACGCAGAGGAGGCGGCCACATGGACATAGGGGAGAGATGGAAGATGGCTCCCGGGAGGGCCACCGGGAGCTGGAAGAGGAGCGAAGGCTCTTCCCCTGCAGGTTTTGGGGGCACTCGGCCCTGCCAACAACTCGATCTCAGACTTCCAGCCTCCAGAGCTGTGAGAGGGTGAACGTCTGCAGTTCGAAGCCCCCCCGTTTGTGGTACTTTCTTCCAGCAGCCCTGGGAGACGCAGGCAGTTGCTGGCCTTGGGATGGGTGAGGCTTGGTGCCCTGTGGCATAAAACGGCCCCAGAATTTCAGTGATGGAAACAACAGAGGCTCTGTTTCCCTCATTTCTGCTGCCTCTCCATCAGATGTTGGAGGAGTCTGCCTTCCACTTGTTCTCACAAGGGCTGGGCTAGGTCCTCTGGAGTGTCGCCGTCACAGTAGCCGGGAAAGCAAGAGCCCAAGTGTCCAGCCCCGCAAGCCAGTGCCTGGCCGGGAAGCCACCCAAGACAGGGCTGCTCATGTCTTCAGGGGCCTGGGGCAGGCTCATCCTCCACGTGTCCCAAGAGGGGCAGGTGAGAGGGCGGCGGACGCTGGCTGGGCCTGCTGCAGAGGCCCAGATGAGCAGCTGAGGGCGACAGCTGATGCGTCAAGCAGGCCACCATACTGCAAGCCAGCACGTGGGGACCCACTGGGGCAAGGTGAGTGTTGAGAAATTATATATTTCTCTTGCTGCCATCCCTTCTTCCTTGCCCAATTCAGGCTAGTAACCAGGGTCTATGCTTGTTGACCCCTCCCTTCTTGCTTTTGTTTCCAAAACTCAAGTGGAATAAAGAGCCCAAACCCAACCCTAGAGACAGAATTAGGGGCAGAGGCCACTGATGTGGGGCAGGCTGGGTTCCCAGCCCCCCTGTGGAGCTGGGCCTCGGACAGCAGGGAGTTGTGTCTGAAGCTGGGAGTGGGCTGGGAAAGAGATGTCAATCCAAGCGTCCTCCACATCCAAAGGTCAGGGAGGCACCAGGGCTTAAAAATCTGTTTAAAACTAATTCATGTGACCAGCGATTGATATTATATTGACTTGATTTGAATTCTGTGAAAATATTATGTTTTAAAGCCAAGTATTGAGCAAAATCCATAGCAGACAAGATCCTTAGCTGGCCCAGCTGTCTGTCTGTGCTAAACATGTTTGAGACGGAGAAAGTGGAGGTGAGCTGCCGAGCTCTTGAGTGCTGATCTGTCAGCTTCTCTGGAGAAGGTCAGACACCTGGATAGTCAGCGAGGTCCTCAGCTCCTCATGCGTCATTCACCGGCTGTGCACAGGGCCATTCGCTCAGTCAGGTTAGTGAGCACCGACTGTGTGCATGGTCAGTCATTCAGCAGGTGTTTGGTGAGCACCAACTGTGTGCATGGTCAGTCATTCAGCAGGTGTTTGGTGAGCACCGACTGTGCACAGAGCATTTCACTCAGCAGGTATTGGTGAGCACCAACTGTGTGAACACCTTTTGTAGAACACATTGGCAAAGAACACAGAGACTCCTGCCTGTCCTCTGTGGCTCTCAGGCCAGAGGTGGAAGAACCCTGAAACATAATAAACCATAAACACAGTGCACACATTAATTATATGGCTTGCCAGATAGGAAAAAAGTAAATTAAGGGGCTGTCAGCATGGTGGGGGGCTGCTTGCAGTGTATGTGGGGCAGCCAGCATAGGACCACTTGAAAGGGCACTTGTACCAAGACCTGGCAGAGCTGGGGAGATGGCCACACAGAGACCTGGGAAAAGGGCATTCCAAGAAGAGGGAAGTATGGGGCAAAGTCTGTAGCTTCTGGCATGTTCCAGCAACAGCAGGAGTCAGGGTGCCTGAGAAGAGTGGGTGGGAAGGGGCAGCAGGCGAGGAGTCAGGGGCGGTGGGCCACCGGGTGCTGTGGGGCCCACCGGACTCTGTGTGGGCATCCACTTGTATGCTGGTGTGGGGGGCATGGAAGCTTCTGGAGAGGCATGTCGTGACCTGGCAGGGGTGACAGACCATTGCAGATGCTGTGAGAGAACAGACGGAACGGGCCCTGGGAGCATGTGGAAACCCCGGGAGTTAGATGCAGTGAGTCGGGGAGATGTGAGGACCGGGCTGCAGCTGACGGACAGTGGGACAGCAGCCAGGGAGGCTGAGCCTTGGGTGGCTTCCACGCAGCCTCCCAGCTCCCTAAAACCCCTGCCCTCTGCAAGACTTGCAGGCTACACCACCCCATCCTGCAGCCAGCAAGATCCAGCTGCACCCCACTTTCCATAACTTCTGTAGTGCAGACAGAAGGAACACCCACTAGTTTTCAGGGACACACTGTTTAGGAAGCAGTGGATCCTGGGGATCCCCCAGTGCCTCTGGGGGTGGCTCCCTCACCCACCTGCAGAGCTGGGGGCCACCAGGGAAGGGCTGGGCTGCTGGGCCCTGCAGGGGGCATGGAGGATCTTGGGGACCTGAGTCTGGAATGTTACTGGTCTGCGCCGTGATCCAGCACTCACAGACGGGTGAAGGACACCCCCCAGGAGGGGCGTCAGATGCCCTGCGCCCCTGGTGCTGCTCACGCCAGACCGGCTGCACAAGGCACGGCCCTGATGCCGCCTGTCCCCTCCTCTGGGAGCTGGTGGGGCCGGTTGCTGTGGAGGTGGGAATGTGACCCAGGGGGCAGGGGCCCAGGAGGCAGCGGGGGCAGAGCAGGGCTTGGGGGTGGCAGGGGCGACCCACAGGAGGTCTCTCCCAAGCCAGCAGGACAAGGTCCCCCTGGGCTGCCTCAACCAGGGAAATCTTCAGAGCCCCCCAGGCTAGGGCTACCTGACTGCAGCATGCAAATTTATGCAGTTATGCAAATGGAAGCCACCCAGATTTCTGGCAGGGAGACCTCAGCTGCCTCGTCTGCAGAGCCTGGGCCCTGGGGTGGCTCGGCCCTGGCTCCTGGGGCTGCTCTCGCTCCGTCTGCAGCCTCAGCGGCTGCCCCCTCCAGTCTGCCTCTTCCCCAAGTGCCGGCGGGGTTCTCAGTGCCGATCCCTGCCGATCCCTGCCGATCCCTGCCCGGCTGAGACCCCAGAGAAAGTTTGCTCGCGAGGTCGAAACCTCCTTAGATGTCAAGGTTCTGCAGGTCTCTGACAAGTAAGGGATTGATGTGACTTGCTGTGCCGCCACCTTCTTGGTGCAAACCCTTCAAAACAGGAGAGTCAGGGCACTTGGAAGCTGACTGGGGGTCCACAAACAAAGCCGCTTCCCTGCGAGGCGCCTTGTGTTTATTAATAAGGACCTTCGGTGGCGCTTCCTCCGGCCTCTCAGCGGGGCGCCGTCAAGCAGGGCACTCGTTCTCACGGCGTGGCCGGGACGGCGGATGGGGAAGTGTGCAGGGAGCCAGCTGGGGTTTGGGGTCCTGAGGGGAGAGGCTTCTTGGTCAGGGGTCCTTGGAGGGAGCTGTGGTCAGGGGTTCTCGGGGAGCCGAGGTTGTCAGCCCTGCAGGGGAGATATGGTTGGGGGTCCCAGGGTGAGCCATGGTCAGTGTTGGAGCCGTGGTCTGGGGTCCCATGGGGAGTGGAGGAACCATGGTTGGGGGTTCCCCAAGGAGCCTGTAATGACTACCAGGGCCTCACCAGCTGCTCCCTGAGCCCCAGCACTGGGTCCAAATTGAGGATACCCCTCCCCCGTGGGCACCCACCCAGGTGGGCAGGGACGCTTGCTTTCACCCATAGATGCTTCACCTCAGTGGCTCCTCCCCCACCCCATGTTCCTCAAAACTGTGGTGCCAGGTGCAGCCACTGCTTGTCATGGTCACACGGGCTTTGTGGCCTTCCTTCTCACATTCGAACCCAGGGCTGAGCTGCTCCTGGGTCCGCTGTGAGCGGAGGGGCCCGGCCTCCTCCCAAGCCCCACCGACGAAGGCGCACAGCTCTGCCGCCCTCTTGTACCCTCACCAGCGCTGGCTGCCACTCGTGCTCACGCTGAGCCAACGGCCTGTGCTATTCATTTAGGTGTTTATGTAGACAGGCAAGAGGCATTTCAGCAGTTTGTTAAGATTAAGTCTTCCCTGGTAGCTGGCAAAACTCAGAAGGGGGTAGAAATACAGTGGCCTACATGTTTGAAGACTAGGAAGCAGAAAAGTGTGTGGTCTGTGCTAAGGGAACATTGGGGCTATCATTAAAACCAGCTCGTTTCCTGTGATGTCTGCTAGGGCACGCTTCTCCCAGGTGAATGAAGGCAGGGTGTCCCCTCTGACTAACTGCTCTGTGCTGATTAGACTGTCAAACCCTGTCCCAGAAGTGGGTCGGCCTGCCTGTGGGACAGAGAACTGAAGCTCGGTTCCGGTGACCAGATGTTTGGGTCTGCCCCCAAAATCAGTATCAGCAGTGCACAGAGCGATTGGCATCGAAGGGCCTTGCTGAAGAGGGCCACGGAGCATCCTTCTGTCGGGGGCCTGGGGGTCCCGGGTAGGCTGCAGGAGATGGACCTGCTGCCACTCTGAGGCCTCTTCCTGGAGCTGCTGTGTTTACAAGTTGTGCACGCACCTGAGTGTGGCCCAAGCCCAGCTTGTTACCAGTGGACAGAAATTGGCACATCTCGGATGCCCGCTGCTTCCCTTTGGCTTCTGCTGGAGGTTTAGGTGAGCAGACAGGCTCCTTCCCAGAGGAGGCTAATCCAGAGATGAGACATTAGGCAAGAAGCCAAAGAGCCCACATTGGGGAATTGCCCCAAGCGGAAACTTTCATTCAACCAGTATTTCTTGGGTATCACTGCATCTCAGGGACTTGAAGCACCGTAACAAGCAATGAAGGAGCAGGGCCTGTCTGTAAAGAAGCACAGTTTCAGGGTGTGCCCTCAGTGGGAGAGATTTCCCCGAAAATTCACACCCACCTGGAACCTCAGAATGTGGCCTTATTTGGAAAGGTCTTTGCAGATGTAATTAGTTGAGATGGGCGCATACTGGAGAGGATTTGGCATCTAAATCCAATATGATGAGTTCCTCATAAAGAGAGGAACATTTGAACACAAAGACACACACATGGAGGAGAAGGCCATGTGGGGACAGAGGCAGGGACTGGAGTGGTGCGTCCACAAGCCACGAATGCCAAATATGACCGGCAGCCACCCGAAGCTGGAAGAAGCAAGGAAGGATTAAGGGGACCCTGTGAGTCTTGGGTTCTTGCCCATCACACAAGTTTGGTCACAAAGGAAAGTGATTTAATAGCCAGAGAACCAGGGTGATGACGTTGATGGATTGTTCAGGAAATGGGAATGACTGGGGATTAAGATCTAAGCTGGAATTGCTTAGATGTGACAAAAATGTAAACATTTGGTCTGGAGACTATTTGGTCATTTGGTCAAGGTGTGAAAGTCTGTTTATTGTTCAAGTTGATCGATCTTCTCTTTGTCAGAAGGATTGGCATGACTGGACAGAGTAAGATTTAACTCAGTCTTAGCATAGCCCGAAACTAAGAAACTTCATTGCAAGGGATTTTACAAAGAATAACAAAGGTTTAATGCTGTGCTCCCTCATTAAGGATGGGAACTGAGAAACCTGTTTTCAGGAATAACAAAGAATAGTGCAGTGTTCCATCGTCAAAGATGGGAATGGAGAGATCTAGTTGCAGGGGCTTTTTCAAATTCCCCCAGGATTTTACAGGTAAATGTGCCCAAATAAGAACACTAGATAAACAAGGACCACTGACGGCCCCTCCTTTCAGGCAATTTTCTTTTGTTGATCCAATCTGTGCCATACCAGTCACTAGGACCTAAAGAAACAGTTTGTCGGCGTTGTTCTGGAGGTAAATGCCGCATGCTCCTTGTGTTTGAGGAATTATGTTGTTGAGAATATTTCATCGTTCCCAGCAAAGCGGGGCTATTAGAGTTAGCCTTCCATAGCCAGGTATTAGCCACATTGTGCCATCCCAAAGCTGTAGGTGCTCTTTCTCTTGCATAGTTTTCAGACTTATCATCTTAAAGGTCAGCATACTGAAAAGCCTTAGACATTGTCATACAATAAAATAACTCAGTGCCCTGAGACTTTTAGGTCGACTGGCCCTTTCTCTGGGTCTGCTTTAATTATGCCTATAGAATGTAAGGCTCCTTGTCAAATTTGCGTTTCTTTAATCAAAGTTTTAAGCATTTGCTCATCTGGTTCCCACCCACCAAGGCAATCCAGTGGCGCTAGACATGGTTACTTGACCACAAATCCAACAGTTTGAGTTATGTACTGCTTAAGCTTAAGTGTGTGCCCACCGAAGAAACAAATTATCTCTAGTCTTAACTGGATTAGAGAGGAAAAGCAGACACGTACATGTGTGGAAAAATACAAGATTAGTCATTGTTCTTTGGCATTAATTACTATTCAAGTTAACTATGTCTTATATATTAAAGGTAAATATGTACAAATAAGAACTAATAGATAAACAAGGACCACTGATGGCCCACTCCTTTCAGGCAATTTTCTTTGGTTGCTTCATTTTCCCAAGTTTGAAGCCATACCTGATCTCTAGGTTTGTGGTGATGCAAAGGGGTATCTGTAGGAAACTTAGGACAGTTAGAGGCAAAATTATTAATTTTATTTAGAGTAGCCCCTAAAGATCAAGCATGTTGTGTAGTAGCAAGATCAGAGCTGGGGTGCGTGTTCCCCACACACTGGAACTTTAGAAATGGTCCCCCCACGTGTCGTTCCATAAGGACTTAAACCGAGTCCGCTTCTGGGTCAAGTTCTAACTCTCAGTGGGGCAATGGAGAGAGCTTTGTCCCATTTCGTGTGAGTTGAGTCTCCAAACAAATTTTAGTAATTGCTTCTTTCAGAATCCAATTCATTCGTTCAGCTTTCCCACTAGATTGACCACATTCCAAGAGGAATGCATTCCAATCAATATCTGAAAGTATGGACACATCTTCATTTTAGATACAAAGACTGGCCCATTATCACTCTGTATTGAATGTGGGAGACCAACTCTAGGAATAATTTCTTCAAGGAGAGCTTTTATCACTTCTTATACTTTTTCATTTTGTCAGGGAAAGGTTTCAACCTATCCAGTGAAGGTGTCTACTAAGAGAGGATATTTGTAGTTTTGGGGCATTATTATAAAATTTACTGCCAGTCTCACATCCCCCAGGCCAGGACATTGGACTCCTTTAGTGAGGTTAGTGTCTGGTTTTTGCTTGGGGTGGACTTGGGCACAGGTAACGCACTGGTCATTAACAATTTGAATTGTCCAATGAAGAACTGGCTAAGATATTTATGCAGAGCATCTTGTCTGTAGGTTTGGCTGTGAGATCAAAACTGGGTATCCGTATCGAACAACAACCTGCCATTCCAAGAAACCCACTTAGTTCTTTCTTGTTCGTGGGCTCAGCCACTTGATAGAAGGCCTCCTTTCTGTTAGGTTAGAGGGCTTTTCTTCCTTCAGAGAGTTCAAATCCTAAATATTTTATATGTATCTGGGGGTCTTGGGCTTGTTTCTTAGAAACTTTATATTCTTTTTCAGCAAGCTTCCGGAGCATGATCACAGTATTTTTGTCAGATGCTTCTGTGGGTTTACTAGGAATAAGGAAATATTCCCATGAGGTTCTTTTTGTGGAATGGCTAAATTCCCGGTAATTTGCGCTGGATTTCCTGAATTACTCCTGCTCAAGAAATCAGCAATCATATGAGCTTCCTTAACTAAAATTCTCTTTTCTTCAGTCATTAGGAACACATCTAATAAGGATTGTATGTCAGTCCAATTGGGATCATGCGTGGCAAATAGAATCAAATAGTTTCCATTTTTCTAGGATCCTCTCGATAACTGGGAACCTGGTCTCTCCAAGTGCACAGATCTGAGGTGGAGAAAGGGGTGTGCACCTATGCAAACCCCCAGTTGCCCATCTATACCTGTTGGCACTTGACACAAGGGAAATTGTCCCTGTCCTTGTTCAGGGGTTGATTTTGATTCTTGCACCCCCCCTCCCCCCCCCAGGCAGCCTCACCTGGTCTGAATTTAGCACCACTTCTGGGGTGAGGGTGGGAGGCCATTTCGGGGGGAGAGGGACGGTTCCTAAGGGAAGTTCTGGGTAAATTCTACCCCTGTCATTCCCCCTTTAGATCACGAGCCATTGCTAATCTCCAGGTGCCATACAGACGCCTGAAGTTCCAGGGAGCTCCCAGGTTCTACACACCAGGAGCAAAGCATCACAGAACATAGAAATAACAAAGTTCAGGAATAAATGTCACTGCTTTAAGAACTCATAATCTAGACCTCATTTTTTTTTAAGGCTTTTCTAAATGAAGTTATTTCTGGAAGTAAAACACATGGCAATTTACACACGTTGGGGTCATCAGTCACAAACTATAGCAGAAGTTTGTCCCGTCTCACCTTTACACATTTCCTAGGGTTATGTTAATTAACAGGTAGAATGTAATTTATATACTCGCCTTTCTTCTCTTTTAAAGTCCTTTTTGTTGTACTTTTAGAGAAGCAGTAGAACAAAGTAGTGTAACTTACAAGAAATTTTGGTTCTTTCCATGATCCATAAGAATCATCTAAGAATAACTAAAATCATGATTGACAACATCACACTGCTGTCTAACATCATGCAGATCAGTTTTGGGATATGATGTGGACAGTGAGAACACTGTCAATTCATTGAGTTTTATATCATTTTAAGAAATATTTATATGAACATTTTATTCATACAAATTTAACAGAAGTTTAAAAAGTCGCTTTTAATTTTTATAATATTTTCTAAACATTTCCTATGCAACTTATAATACATGAACTTAAATATTTTAGCACTTCATTTTATTTTTACAAGGTGAAAAAACAAATCATTTGCTACTGTTTGAAATTTAAAAAAATATCCTTTAGGGTTTGATTCTGAGAAAGCAAAATGTGAAAAGTTGTCAGGTTTGAACATTATGTTAAACAGGAAAATGGTTAATATGATCAATATTTGGTTTCTTAGTTCCCTTAAAAGTGAGAAGACTTGATTTTCTTTAACAACCAAGGACATGATAAAGTCAACATGAAGTACAAGAAATTATTCTGATAAAAAACACTTCTGCTTTTTACATTGATCGTTCAGAAAAAAACTTTTGTAACTTCTTACCAAAAACAGACCAATAATCCAAAAAAACTTTGTTACTTTAATAGAGAGAAAACTAAATTTTGGTTTTGCATCAGCATATTATTTGATACTTTAAAGGCAGAACCATCAAATATTACCAACTTTGACCACAAGAAATAAATTTCCTTTTCCATGAATTTTCTGCAACTTTTTATATTTATTAAGGTTTTGTCCTACATTTCCCTTTTTATCATTCTGTGACAAACAGTCATTTAGGACAGAATTACTCTCTTTTTCTTTTAATAAAGACACGTCTTCATATCTTACATACTGAAGTTATCAAAATGATCTGGAATCTGTTTTCAAGCAAACATCTCACAACATACAATTACTGTCAAAATCAACCTGTCAGAATAAAGACTCAATTTGATTAAATGCAAGCATAATTTTTCTTCCTTTAAATACTTAGTAGATACAATACTTGCTCATTTGACCAGTAAATCTACATAAATTTAGGGAGCACATATCCAAATAAAATAAAATTGTATGCTAGTATTGAACTTAGCTTATAGGGGATGGTTTTCAGAAATATTACTTTTTTCAGTTTACCATTTTATCAGTATTTCAGTGAGATATATTATAAACATTTGCAAGGACACATGTCTGAAGCAGCCTTCTGGAGGCAAGTCGTGTGTGTGTTGCGGTGGGGGATGGAGTTTGGTTGCCTGAGCCATGATTTAATTACAGGCTTACAAAAGCAGCCAGCATTTTCTATTCTTTTTGTTTAATAGAATCATTTGGTTCAAAAATTACTAAACTTTAATAGCATCAATTCCATTACAGTGGCTCTCCAAGTCCAATGAGAATTAGCATGGAAACAGAACAGAGAGCACTAGCGTCGTTATCCTTGGTATGCTGGTTTGTATCTATTATGCCCGCCATAAAAAGCCATATATTCTTTAATTTAATCCTGTGGGGGCAGACATATTAGTGTTGATTAGGCTGGAACCTTCTGATTGAGAGTTTCCATTGGGATGTGACTCAGTCAACTGTGAGTGACACCTTTGATTGGGGTGTGACCTCTTGCTTGAATGTTTCATGGAAATGTGGCCCTGCCCATTCAGGGTGGGTCTTAATTAGTTCACTGGAGTCCTGTAAAAAGAGCTTTACAAACAGAGGGACCTCAGAGCAACTGAGAGTGACATTTTTAAGTGCAGCTACAGCCAAGAGAGACATTTTGAAGGTGGCTGTTGAAAGCAGACTTTTGCTGCTACAGAGAATATCTGCAGACACCTGGAGAGAAATGTCCTGGGAGGAAGCCATTTTGAAACACAACCTGTGAGCAAAGGAAGAGGATGCCAGCCATGTGTCTTCCCAGACAGCAGAGGTGTTCCAGAGCCATTGGCCATTCTGTGAAGGTGCCCTATTGTTGATGCCTTAGCACGGACACTTTTAACGCCTTAAGACAGTAACTTTGTAACCAAATAAATCCCCTTATAAAAGCCAATCCGTTTCTGGTATTTTGCATAATACAGCAGTAGCAAACTGGAACACTTGGCTTGAAGTTTTTACTAATGTTCTGTATTCTTTCTGAATCATATAGTGAAACTATGCAAGTGAAACTATAAAACATGTTTTGCACAAGCAGATTTGTCCAAATATTTAAAATACCTTAGTCAATGCATTTTTGAAACAGTAATATACAATCTTTTAATAAGGACTAATGGCATATATAGGTATTACATTGTCCTTTAAAAATACAATGTATTATACACGATTTACAGGAGGATTTTAAAGAACACCAGAAGCTCAGCTTCTTTAATTTCTGGGACTCCAGGAGTACTAATTTATATATATGCACAGACATACACAAATGCTTATTTATCTTTAAGTAATTAGAAAAGAACTCTCTTGAGAACTTTGTTAATTTGGTATTACCATCTGGAGGTAGGAAAATATATATTAAACAAAGAGACAGAGAGACAGATGCAATTAGAATGTCAGATCCAAAACACAGAAGGATAGAATTATAAAACTAACTAGTTTGAACCATAATTTTGCACCCTTTTCTACAAATTGTTACTCTAATACAAAGGCATAAAAGATTGCACACATGGGACTGTATCACATTTTTCTTATTCTTTTTTTTTTTTTTTAATAATATGAGTCTGTAATATAGCATTATATTCCAAGGGCCCTTTCTCTGGCCATTTATAACCATCTTCTAAATCATATTGTGGCCATGCATTTTTACATAGAGCTTATCATTCTTAGTCATAGGCTCAGAACCAAATTGTCCTCCATGTTTATGAAAACAATCAAGAGGACAGCATTTTCTTTATTTCAGAGCTCTGTTTCCCATAATGATTTCCTTAGGCAGCAAATTTCAGAAGTATTTTGGCCTGGGCACCAAACGGTGGGGTCTCCTTTACCAAGAGGCTGCTCCCTTTACACAAAAGACCAAATCCAAGACCAAGAAACCAAGTGTGGAATCTCCTGCTTACAGCCTTGGCAGGAGATTTAAACCCTCACCTCCAAATCCAAATCAAATCCAAACACTATTGCACTTACCAAGGCTGCAGAAGGAATGGATCCAGGTTTTCAGTTTCCTTTTGTGACCCCATGCTTCTCAGGATCCTCAACACCGGAGACAGAGAAACCCCAAAACAGCTCTCAGGGTCAAAAGGCTCCAAGCCAAAGAACTGCAAGCTAGGAGTATCCTACTGGGGCCCATGAGTGCACTGGGCAGTGTCTTATACCAAAGTCACAGGTCCCATCTGGGTTGCCAAATTGAAGGGGACTGTGCCAGTTTGGATATACCATGTCCCTCCCAAAAAGCCATGTTCTTTAATGCAATCTTGTGGGGGCAGATTTATTAGTCTATTGATTAGGGTGGAACTTCTGATTAGATTATTTCCATGGAGTTGTGGCCCCACCCATTAAGGGTGTAGCTTGATTAGTTCACTAGAGTATTTAAGAGAGAAGCTAAGAGCCAACATAGACCCAGATGCTTGCTGACACTTGGAGACCCTTGGAGATGCAAACAGAGGACATTTGGAGATTCTAAGCTAAGAGATGAAGCCCAGAGTTTGCCCTGGAGAAAGAAAGGGAGACCCAGAGACATTTTGGAGAAAGCCATTTTGAAATGCAACCTGGGAGCAAAGGAACAGCAGATGCCAGCCACGTGCCTTCCCACCTATCCTCCTGTTGATGCCTTAGTTTGGACACTTTTATGGGCTTAGGACTATACATTTGTAACTAAAGAACCCCCCATTTTAAAAGACAATCCATTTCTGGTGTTTTGCATAATGCCAGCTCTAGCAAACTGGAACAGAGACCCAGCAGGTCTTGGGTCTTTGCCAATCACACCAGTTTGGTCGCAAATGAAAAATATTTAATAGCCGGTGGAGACAGGGACCTCACAGTCTCAAACAAACCTGCCTCCCCAAAGGCTGTGGGAGTGAGGTTTGTATACATTTTTGGGATCAAAGCAAGTTAGGCAGGAGCAGGAAGAGGAACAGGAGCAAAGGAGAAGCAGGGAGATGACTTTGATGGACTCTTCAGGAACGAGCAAGATTAGAGAGTTTGACTAGTTCTATTTAGGTTAAGAAAATTGCTTGGATGTGACTAAGATGTACACATTTGATCCAGAGACTATTTGGCCATTTGGTCAAAGTGTGAAAGTCTGTTTATTGTTCACGCTGGTCAACCTTCCCTTTGTCAGAAAGATTGGCAAGACTGGAAAGAATATGATTTAACTCAGTCTTATTAGCATAGCCGGGAACAAAGAAACTTCATTGCAAGGGGTTTTACAAAGAATCACAAAGATTTACTGCCATGTTCCCATATTAAGGATGGGAACTGAGCATCCTATTTGCAGGAATAACAAAGAATAATGCAGTGATCCAGCATCAAAGATGGGAACGGAGAGACCTCGCTGCAGGGGCTTTTTCAGGACCCTCCCCTAGAGCCTCCCGAGGGAACGTGGCCCCCCCTGACACCCTGATTTCAGACTTCTGGTCTCCAGGATGGTGAGAGAATAGATTTCTGTTGTTTGAAGCCCCCCAGTCTGAGATGTTTGCTACAAAAGCCCCAGGCAGCAAGAGCCAGCAGCAAGCAAGAGAACAGAGGAGACTGAGTCAGCACACCCCAGGCGTCCTCATTCCATGGAAGGGAAAGAGCCAGAGTGTGCAGGGTGGCCAGGCCGAGGCGTGGCCAGGGGTCAGCTGGCCCTGGGATACCACCAGACCCTCCATTCATGAGCCAGGAGGCCCGTTTCTTCCTGTCCTGAGCATGGGGGGAGCAGCGGTGAGCCAGTGCGACCCCCAAGTAGGATGTCTCATCTCCTGGGTGTGGGGCGAGCGTGGGAGGCAGAGAACACTGGCAGTGCGGGCTTTGGGGCCCCCTGGACCTGACAGATCCATCTACTCGGCAGAGTAGGAATTGAGTTGTGAAAGGAGCCGTGTGTTAAAGCTCATTAGGCTGCATTGCTTTTCCTCAATTTCACAAGCCCTGACCTGAAAATGGAGCCAGGTTGCGGGGTTCCTCCTGGTTATATTTAGGGGTCTGAGATCCCTCCTGGGGGGGGTGTTTCTATTGCACTCCTGCTGGCTGGTACTCTTGGGGAGCCATTTCCGTGTCCCTCACGGCTCCTTTATGGGATCTGAGACCATGGAGGGCCAGGGCTCAGGGCTCAGGACCTGTGGCCACATCCTCACACCTTTCAGAGACTTCTCCTCTCAGCAAGTCCTGCTGCCATCTGTTTTCCTTGTGATTTTTCTGATAGAATTGGGTTTGTACAAACTATGTCTGCCTATGGCTTCCTTCATTCACTCATTTTTTCATGCATTCGACAGAATTTACCGAGCACTTACAATGCTCAAGTAGTTGAAGGGGGACCCGCAATGGCAGAGGCAGGCCCTGCTCTCATAGTTCCATCTTGTAAGGGTACATCTATGCCGAACACCAGTGGAAGACGCTAAGTGTTGAACGAGAGGCACCAAAGAAGTCCTGAGAGACCTGGAGGGAGGGAGGACACTGCAGAAGGTGTCCTGCATGTGGAACCATTCGAGCTGGGTCTTGAGAAACACTTCACTCATTTGTTCATCCATCTCCCACAGTATTTATTTAGCATTGACTCAGCTGGGCACTGGGCTGGAAATCGGGGCTCTGGTGGTGAGCAAGGCAGGCAGTTTGGTCCCATGTGTGCAGGGTGGGGATACAGGGAGAGGACAGAGGGTGCTTCAGGCAGAGGAACCAGAACAAGAATTGGTGTAATTTCTGGTAGGATTAGGGAGAAACACCAGAAGATATAAAATGTTTGGTCTGAATTGAGTGGCCCGTCTTCACCAACTGAGAAAGTCTCAGAGCAGTGTGCCTTCGTCACCTGGCCTCAGAGAGAACAGGGCGAGTCAGGTTTAGTTTCACCTGCGACCCTTGATGGGAAGGGACACTCTGCATGACGCTGCTCGTTACACTGAGGGTTCAGCAAGGCATGTGGAAGGTTCCGGTCAACACGTACAGGGATGGGAAACTGATGGGACATGAGGCTCTGTAATGATAGCTGAGAGGGACTTAAAAATCACCCTTTTGGAGAAACACCAGTTTTGGAAAATTTAAACAGTTGAATAGTGTGGGCAGGAAAAATCCCACAGATGCCCAAAGGGATCAGACCTGCCTTACCACCCCCGCCTCAGAAAGCACAGCCCACCCTTGTCTTGATCAAGATGGGGTTGACCAGTTGACCAGAACCTGCAGCCTTCACTAGGCTCAGACACTTTTTTCCTTTTTCCTTTTGGGTCCTAACCCTAGGAAGGTAGAGAAATATGTATCTTGTAAGATTATTAGAACCCTGACAAGATACAGACTATGTATAGCAAAGTAAATTAAATCCATGTGATTAGTATTTAAAATAGGATAATGTGAATATGTTAAGGACTTGTCTTTCTGTCATTTATTTATTT
>PVKY010005708.1:0-16999 GCA_004027775.1 Bradypus variegatus
CCCCTCAGACAGGTGTGGGTGCCCCTCAGACAGGTGTGGGGCCCCTCAGACCAGTGTGGGAGCCTGTCAGACAGGTGTGGGGCCCCTCAGACAGGTGTGGGGCCCCTGGGACAGGTGTGGGTGCCCCTCAGACCAGTGTGGGAGCCTGTCAGACAGGTGTGGGGCCCCTCAGACAGGTGTGGGGCCCCTGAGACAGGTGAGGGTGCCCCTCAGACAGGTGTGGGTGCAGCTGCCCCATTCAGGATATGGGCAGGTCAGCAGTGGCAGCACCGCTGCAGACCTGGAAGCAAATGCCGAAGGACTAGAGGACAGTGGATAACCTATGTGTGTTTTAGAAGAGAATTCTCCCTGCTGTTGCTGGCAAAGCATGAATGCACATCTGAATACTGCGATGTGTTAAACACGTCCCTGAGGGACCTCCAGGCTGCCTGGGGTCACAGGTCTCCGTCTGCCAGGCTGGTATAGCAAAGTGCCGTGGACCGGCCGGCTGCACAGCAGGAGGTACCGCCCCTCAGTCTTGGGGTCTCAACATCCACAGTCAAGGTGTCGGCAGGGCCCGCTCTCTCTGGAGTCCTGTGGCGCTTTGGCGGTGGCCTGCCAGCAGTCCTTCACTCATCTCGGCTCCGTCCACGGCCGTCTGTCTCCCTCCGTCTCCTACTCCAAATCTCTGCTCAGTGGGTTCATATCCGCAGGACTGGGGTTAGGGCTTGAGCAGGTCTTTGTGGGGGGTGTGATTCAATCCATCACAGCACATGAAGTCAACAGGAGAGCGACAGCCCTTGTTTGTCTGTCCTTGCCTCTACCTGGAGCTTCAGGACCCCCAAGCCTCAGAGAAGTCCTTCCAGTGACTTCTGAGGGTGCGGAAGCACCGGTGGGCTCCTGTGAGTGAGTGAGCTGCCCCCTGTGCTGCAGCCCGGGCCTCACCCACTGCCTCAGCCTGTCCCCTGAGGGGTCCCTAGATTCCAACCGAGCCTGCAGTGAGGAGGGGCTCCCTGTGCCGTGTTCCCTGTAGACCACACTGCACCTATTACACAGTCTCTGCCTCCCCCATCTCCCCCTGTGAGGCAGTGCTGCCCCCTCTGCCCCATCAGCCAGCAAGCACACCCTTGGCCAAGCAACCCTCCTGTGAATCTACTCTTAGGCACCAACACTCAACAGAACTTAAAGCCGAGTTCATGCCAAAATTGACTCATTTCCTCTTCTGCCAGTGTTATCTTCCAAGCTTTAAACACTGTCATTGGGTTTGATCTATTCATTTCAGTTAGGGAGTGGAGTCCCACCCCCACAGCTCTACACATCTGCCCAGCGCTTGGGGTCTCTGACCTTCTCATCTGCCAGGAGGTAGCATGATGCTGAGAGGCTGCTGGTGAGGAAACAACTTCTACCCCGAGTCCCTGGGAGCCCCTGTTCAGCCTCCTGACTGGCCCTGGGACCCACGGAACACCCCAGGTCTAGAGACGAAGGGCTTCTGCCTGGTCTAACCGGGAGCTGCCAAGCCCATGCTCCAGGCTGGGGCTGCATCTATCACGGCATTGGGTTTTAAACATTTTGTACATCACCCCTGCTTACCTCCTGTGGTCCTCATGTATATGAAAGGACTTTATAAAGTATTTCAGTAAGTGCACCCTTAATCAGATTTGGCAAACACCGAGGGGCACAAAGAAGAATAAAGCAATTGGCTGTCATGGGTTCAGGGAAGCGGTGGGGTGGAACTGGCAATAAAGATATTGAACACAAGGAACAGGGCCTGTGCCATTCTCTGCTTCTGCGGCTGTCTGTCCAGCACTCGTAGACCAGACTCTGCCTCAGCTGCTCACCTCACCTCCACCCCAACAAGCTGAGCTGCCCTGCCTCTCACAAAGGCGGTCTCTAGAGAGGGAGGGTGTAAACGAGCCCTCCGTGCTCCCTGAAGATGCCTGACCGGTGGGAGTCCCTGGGTTTTGAGGCTGTCTGTCTTCCTGAAGTCCAGGCTGTTCATGTGGTTGTAGCCTCACTTCCTGCCAGCTGCAATGAACCCTCATGTCCCAGAATGGCTGCACCCTGTGCTCAGTCTCCTCTGCCCCACCCATGAGCTCTTGTCGGTCCCACTCGGTCTGGTGCTGGGGTCTTGCCCGTAATGCTTGTCTATGGACAGATGGAGCCTCAGACTCCAAGGCCAGCCTCAGAGGGCAGCTGTCAGGCTCTTCTTCCTCCAGCTCCCATCCCATGTCCTGTGCACCCACAGGAGGATGCAGGGTTTAGACAGGACACAGAACTCAGGGTTCACTGGGCTTGAGCTGCCAGGATGGAAGGGAAAGTGAGGGTGACCTTGGCCAGCTACCTTCCAAACGAGCCTGTTTCTCCCCCACCACAGTGAGATTGAAGTTCCATGTCCATACAGCAGGCACAGAGAGGGTAAGCCAACTAAGGTCATTCTGATCCTTGGAGCAAATACGCATAAGCTCCAACCACACTTGACAACTCTGGCCAATCCAGAGCAGAGGTCAGCATTCTCCCTCAAATCACCTAATCCTGCTCCCACCTGCACTCAGGTGAGGTGACCTCAGCCCTGGGCACTGACTCCATCCTCAGTGATTCTGGAATCCTCCCTCCTGCAGCCTCATCACTGAAGCTCAGCAGGTGCTAATTTGTATGGCTATTTCTCAGGGTGTTCCTTCAGAGAATGTGGGATTCTATGACAAACATCAAACACTGGATTGGCTTAAATAATGAAAATTCATGGTCACGTGGTTTTGGAGGTTAGAAGTCCTAATCAAGGTGTTGGCAAGGATATGCTTTCTCCTGGTGTCTGTAGTGTTCTGGTACTGCCCTGCTGCAATTCTTGGGGTTCCTTGACTTGTATGTCTACCTCTTGTCACACGGCAATCTCTCTCTCTTTCTTTGTATCTGCTCTTCCATTTTCTGCTGGCTTCTGGCTTCGTCCTGTCACTTTTCTGACTCTAACTTCTCTTTATAAGACCTCCAGTAACATGGGGTAAGGCCCCTCCTGATTCAATTTGGCCTTATCTGAACAGGATTATAGAAGTTCCTATTCATAATGAGTCTACATCTTGACTGATAATACATCCTCAAGGGGTTCCATTTACAAATGGGTTCATGCCCACAGAAGTGCAGGTTGAAGTTAAGAACATGTCTTCTTTTCGGGTGCTTGATGCAATCTACCACACAAAGGGACCATGTGCCCCCCCTCCTGTTTCAAGGGGAGAGCCTTGGTCTACACATGGGGACCCACCATGGCTCTTTCATTTGGTCTTGATGAGGGCATGGGTCTTAGTCTCAGACAGCTGCAGGCCCTCACCTCAGGTCATAGCAATGGCCCAAGGGACAAGCAAAGGGTCCTGTTTGAGCAAGATCCCTTCACTAGTATTATTCAATTTAGATCTGGGTGGGAGAGGCTCCATTGCCTTTCTGGTCATGAATTGTGGAGCTGAGAGTGCCCTCCCTGCCCCCAGCTCCGGCAGGAGGGGTTGGACAGGCAGGGAGGAAAGAAGGATGAAGAGGGGCATCCAGGCTGTGGTTCCAGCGCCCTGGAGACCAGGGATAGAGTGTACTCTGTCTCCCCTCTCATCCTCCATCCACCCCCATCCCTCTCCCAGCGGCTCTGCACCCCTGCAGGCACACCAGCTCAGTGGGCGGCACCCCTCTCGGACTCCAGCTGGCCACTTTGGGCTCCACTCCTGGGGAGCACCATAGGAGACTAGAGGAGAATGGAGACAGAATTTGGCAAACATAATAGCGGTTCCCTTCCTGCTTTATTTATAAAACATTTCCCTACAATTAACACTGTTTATGTAAAACAGATCTTCAGAAATGCACTATTGGGTTTTACAATGATGACTTGTCCAGCTGTTTTCCAGGAGAGCTACTCCTAATACCCCAGCAACAAAGGTGGTGATCATTTTACTACCCGGTAGGGGATGCTTCTTGTAGCCACCATTCTGTAGGCAAAGGTCATAGATCAGGGGTTCAGTTTGGTCTTTAAAGCTGACAGTACTTTACATGCAAAGCATTGGTTAACCTTTCAGTCAGTTGGACTTTGGATTGTTTCCTTTTCCATTTTCTTTTCTTTTTTTCGCTGTCTTTCACTCAACAAATATGGAGGTGCAATTATAAACTACATTCAGGGGAGGAAACTGCTGAGGCTTACAGGATTAATTAAGGGAAATCAGAACGTGCTACAAGCATAGGAGACCTTTTACTGAAGAAACGAGTAAATTCATATGTGATCTTTGAGGTAGAGTTGCCTCCTGAGAGATGTGGAATTGTGGTTCTTGTCATCTCTTCAGTTACTTTTTTAGACAGAGTCTCTTCTCCTGTGAGCCATATGCCCTCGAGAGGAACATCTCCTTTTTTACCATTTGCTTGGAAAAGAGATTGAAAACAATTCATTTCCAAGTTATTAGTTTATAGTACTGAACTTTCCATCTTTGAACTACAATATGTAACAGTGACTCCATGGGTTTGCAAGAGGGTTGAGGGAACTAAAAGACAGAATAAGAACAAAAACAAGCAAACAAAAAAGCAAGCTTAAGGTGGAGTGACTAAGTAGATGTTAATTTTTAGTTTTAAAGTACCCAGAAAATTTACGTCTTTTAAGCCACGTTATTCATTATTCTCAAGGTAGATCCTGCCAGCCCTAGAGGCACGCAGAGATTCTCCTTACCCCTCAGCACCGGCTGCTCGGTCGCATCCATCAAGCCTTTTACCCAAATGACATTTCCAATTGTCTGTGTAATTTTTGCCCTTTTCCAACCAAGTAGCTCTCCTCTAGAATGTCCAAATGGCCCTTAATAATGTCCCCTGTGTGTTTCAGGACAAATGTATCCTGCTTTAGCATTATAAAATGTTTCTTTCCTCTCTTTTTCAGATTCTCAAAATTTGAGGTCAACACACTGAACTTCCTTTTCAGATGACAAATAAGGATGATGAAAATGCCATTTTTTATCCTCATTTTTGAGTAAAGCCAGGATGTAGGAGTTTTTATGATTGCCCCCACACTGGTTATATGATTGAAATCAATTGGCTTGAGGATAGCAGGGAATTTTTGTTTTCCTAGACTGAAGTTGTATGTCCTTTTTTAAAACCCTTCTTAACATACACTTCTGTCTTTCGAATGCAGATTCCCCTATAGTTCTGTCTTCAACCTTTCTCTCTTTTCACTCCTTTTTCTCTTTCTGGAGAACCTTAGCTTATTGTAAGTCTTCACACATTCTTCTGCAGAAGACCCCCCAAACTGCTCTCTGCTTTTCACGAGCTTCCCCAGGTAGAGCCAAGTTATTTGTGTGAATGTTGAGAGTCACTAGCAGAAGAGGCACGACTGGGTACATCTGCTTGAATGCTGACCCTGTCATCTGCTGGCGGTCTCCTTCCAGGTGGTAGAGTCTGTGTGTGTAAAATGGAGGGAAGAGAAAAACCCTCTTTGCAGGGAAGCTTTGTAGGTCACATGCAAAGTGCTTACCTGACAGTTAATGAATTCTGCATGAAGGTTAGCAATGAGCATGACTGATAAGATTCCTTTTAGATATACCTATATCCTTGGGTTCCATGTTGGTACTTCCTTTAAAGAATCCAAAAACAAACTCCTTATTTTCTAAGGTGAATCAGTGGGGGATAAGAGCTTCAGAATCCAGGAATTACTTGGGCTAATGGGTGCATATTTCAGGAACATAGAGTCTCTTGGTGTAAAGGATGCGCTAAGAATTAGAATTGGCATAAGACCTAAGCCCCCAAAATAAGAAGTCCAAACCCCTGAATGTTTAAAATCTTAAGGACTTTAAGAGGGATTTGGAGAGAATTCTTGTGATGAATTGTAAGATCTCCTTGTCTCCTTATTTATTAGAGACTGGGGTTCTCTCTTTCTGGCTTTGGCTACAGTGATGTCCCAGGAGCCACGGGCTGAATCCACAGAGCTGACAGCAGCTCCACTCTCCTGTCAAGAGCTCCAGCCCCAGATCTCTCTGAGCAGGGCCCTGTGGTAATTCTCAGTACAATTTCACTTCAGACTCTTTGCCAACATGGGACCTGGAGCCCAGAGTGGAATTAAAAAACATCAGTTACCAAGGTTAAGAGATTTTCCCATTGCTCTTCATTGTGTTAGCATCTTTTTGAAGATTTTTATTCATCTTCTGGAATGAAAGCAATCAAAATTCCTGGTTCTTTCTTTTTAAAAGCAGCAAGACTGCAGCTGTGAGTAATTTATTTAAAGATACAGCCTCTGTTTGTATCGTTACAGTATTTCTTTTTAATCCAACATTACTAGGGGACAGCCTTGATGAAATTCTACTCTAAGCAACTGAAATATCTTTGGTTTACTGGGTGGAAATTGAAGAGCAGTTTGCAATTAAATTAAATGATTTTTTTTCTTACTAAAGTAATAGAAATATATTACAAAAAAATTGGAACAGAAGGAAAATAATTTTTAAAAGATTTGCAATCCTACTACACTAATGTGTCCACTTTTAGCATTTTGGTGGTTTCTGAAAAAATGTTTAAAGATATATGTATACACATACAAACACATGTATCTGTATAGGTAAATGTAAAGATATATACAAATAAAATAAAAATAGATGTTACATCTTAAATATATATGCAGTCTCTGTGTGTGTGTCTAGAGAGATGATAGATCTAGATAGGCGAAAGATAGGTAGACAGATAGAAAAGAATGTTGTATCAAGTAAATTATCCACAGCCCTGATTTTCAAGCTTTTACAAAGAATGCATCATGAATTCTGGTTCTGTCCAGTGTCCCCTCACAACGATGAGGCTCAGTGGGCCATGGGCTCTTCCCTTGGTGGGCAATGCGCAATTGAATTGGTTGAGTGGCTACACCAGCATCCGCCCACCATGTTCTCGTCACAGGATATGCTGATTGCTCCTTTTCCCACATGACAGAAAACTCTTGCATGCAATCTTTTCTATATTTAGAACCATTTCCTTATAATAACTCCCAGAACCTGAGTTTAAGATTGAGCATATCTTAAATTTTAAACTCTACTGCCCCCTTTAAAGCTATTTCCTCACTTGCCCCTGTGTTACTGTAACACAAGTGGGCTGGGAAGGATACTGTGAGAACTGCCACTGTCCAGGACAGGGGCCACGGAGACTGTTGCATTGAGCTCAGTGTGCTCTCCAGTCTTCCATCGCCGGCTGCTCCATGACCCCACAGTGCACCTGAGAGAAGTGTCCTAGTTTGCTTGAGCTGCTATCACAAGCTGCTTTTAGCTCAAACAACAGGAATTTATTGGCTCATAGTTCTGAGGTTCAAAGAAGTTCAAAATCAGGCATCAGCAAGGGGACACTTTCTTCCTGAAGTCTGCAGTGTTCTGCTGCTGCATTGCAGCAGTCCATGGGGTTCTTTGGCTTGTCTCTGCCTCCCCTCAAACTGTGAGGTCATCTCCTTTCTCTCTTCAATGACTTCCCAGATCTCTTTGCAAAGCCTCCATTAATCCAGATTAAGAACCACCCCATTCAGCTTGGCCATTCCTCAGCTAAACAAAACCATCTTCAGGAGGCCCTGTCTACAGCGTGTTCACACCAATGGGGCATGGATTAAGATTAAACACAGCTAAGTTGGGTTTATAATTCAAACTACCCAGAGGGTTTGATCTTGTCCCTTGTCCATGTCCCCACAGTGCTGCCCATGTTTGCATGTGCCTGGAGAGATGAGAAAAGAAAAGCCATGTTTCACCCCAGCCCTTAAAAGCAGAGCTGGCTTTTAGTTTCTCTAAGTGCAGAATCAATGTCTTAGAAACACTGAAATATTGAGTAGAGTAGGCTGGCCTTAATGTCTTCCTTGGAAGTGATTCTTAGATAATCTAAATAGTGGGCTGTTTGGCCTGACCCCAACAGCTACCTAGGAAGTGATTCCTTTCCTGAACCTTCCCTCCATCTGACCCAGCCAGGAAATTCCCGCCAATGGAGCAGACGGGAGTCGTCTGTGGGATGCCGAGAGTGGCCCCAAGCAAGGAAATCACTTCCCCGTGGAGCCTGGGTTTTCTCATCTGTAAAGTGAGAATGCTGGATTTCAATAGTTTTTTTATTGTAGTGTTGAGTGTACAGCAATGCACCTTCCTGCTTGCCTCAGTCAGATATCTAGATATGTAGATATCTAGATGGATGGACAGATGGATGGATGGATAGACAGATGATAGATACATGATAGATATCTAGATAGATAGATGATAGATGACAGTAGATAGATTGATAGATAAATAGATAATAAATGATAGATGATAGATAGATAGAGGTGTACGTATAAAGAGATAAACAGATTTCAAAGAACTGGTTCGTGTGGCTCTGGGCGCTGGCAAGTCCGAGATTTATAGGGCAGCCGGGAGGCTGGAGATTCTGGTGAGAGTGAAGTTGCAGTGTTGAGTTTGAAATCCCTAGGAAAGGCGGCAGGCTGGAAACTCAAGGGGGAGCAGCTGGAGTAGCCTTAGGGCAGAATTTCTTCTTTTTCTGGAAACCTCAGTTACTTGCCCTTAAAGCCTCCGGCTGACTGGATGAGTGCCACCCACATATGGAGGAGAATAGTCTTTCCTTACAGTCAACTGATTGTAGATGTGTAGGCCAGTGTTTGATGACCCAGCTGGGCACCATAACCTCGCCCATTTGACAGATAATATCCACTGCTCAAACAGAGAGTCACCGCTCAAGTGAATTGTGATGAAAATGTTTTCTAGCTTTCAGGTGTTTAAAGTGGAAAGAAAGGGGTTAGAAGTACAGTTTAGAGAATTTCTAAGTCTTTACAAGTGTAATGTTTATTGTTCTGTGGCTCAGGAGTGATTTAGTGTGTTCTATACATCAGTTTAGCCGTGCTATTCATAAGCTTAATAGAACTCTTCTGCCATGCATAAGGCTGAGAATGTCATAGCTGTCTTTGGAGAAAATATTGATTCTACATGAGCGTCAGCTTCTTTGCCATATAGGAGCTGAATATCATCTTTTGGTGGGTAGGAATGGCCAGCTGTGTTCAGTCGAACTCCCAGGGGGTGCTGGGGTGCAAAATCCATCCTCCTTTCCCTTGGAATGCCCCCCACCCTTCTACGCTACTGATTTGATGAAGACTAGCACTTTTTTTCTTCCTCCTAGCCTTGGCTCTCCACCCACATTTGACTATTACATTTATTTAGTCACTCATAATCAAATATTCTGTTCCTCCTAATTCCATTGTCTTAATTGCATTATCTTAAAATAATCACA
This sequence comes from Bradypus variegatus, assembly GCA_004027775.1. Lineage (NCBI taxonomy): Eukaryota > Metazoa > Chordata > Mammalia > Pilosa > Bradypodidae > Bradypus > Bradypus variegatus. Next base: position 9,205 of record PVKY010005708.1, read on the forward strand.
ACTTAGCTTGTGTGCTTTAATCATTTTAATTAAAAACAACAGATATATTTAAAGATGCTCTCCGCTTGACCTTCCCTGTGCCCCATAAACTAGAGCATGGAAGGTTTAGCTTCAGGACACTTCCCTGCAGGGAGAAAAGTGCAGGGCCTTGGAGAAAATGACCCGAGTGTTTGGGGAAGAGGGCTCCAAGCACCTTTCAGTGGGCTTGTGGGGGTTCCACCTTTCCACACTGCCAGGTTCTTTGGTAAAATCCTAAAGTCTGACCAAGTTTACTTGCGGGAGAAGAGTCATTCCAAAATTTATGTTTCTTATTCCTGTCTGAAGAATAAACTGACCTTCTGTGTCCCACGCAGAGGGAAGCAGAGACAGGTATGTGCCTGTCATTCACGCTTTACCCACAGCTCGGGGCATCCCAGTCACTGTTGCTAGTACCCAGAACTGTGTGATGGGCTTTGCCGTCCATCTGGTAAATGTGTGTGGAGTCAACAAGTGCCCCCAAGTGGCTTGCTCTACCTGATCCGGTTCTCTGTGAGGTCCTCCCTCAGAAAGGACGCTGAGACAGGCCCGATGCTGACAGAGGACTGGGGCTGTGGGCGGAGAGACAAGGCCAGGACCAGAGGATGTCAAAGTGGCTGCTGTAGGGTGGGGCGACCCAGGCGGAGAGGGGCACAGGCCCAGAGACAGTAAATGGGTACGCTCCATTTGGGAATTAGGATCTCTTTAGCGACTACATTTTCCCTGGAAGTGGCCAGGAGGAGAGCCCAGGTACAGAAGGGCCATGTGGGTAGGTACAAAGGAAGGAAAAGACACCTAGCAGAGACTAGCTGAAGGTGAGGACCAGGGACCCCGAGCTGGAGGAGAATGAAATCAGCGGCCACATAGAAATAGGAGAGGGGACACCTCAACATGTGAGCGAGTAGGTGCAGTGGGGTATGGTGAGGACGAGTGGGGTGCCAGGTGGACATCACTCGATGTAGAGGGATTGGGGGGACAGAGTCTGGGGATGGCTCAGCTCGTAGTGGACAGGACACCCAGGGTAGGGCCAGGTCAGCCTGGTCATCTTCCTGAAGACACCCTGTGGTCACCAGGGGAACGAGGGTGGGAGATGCGGTCTCAGCCCGAGGGGCGTGAGGGCTGGTGTTGGGTGAAGACAGAAGGGCGAGCACGGACCCTTGTCCCGATGCTGCCAGCCCACGTCATGGGCAGACGGGTGGGCATCTGGGTGCTCAGGGCTATGGAAGGAGCCCGTCATTCTGGCCCCAGCTTTTAGAGAATGTGTTCTGGGAGGGACATGACTCAGCAACCACGGAGTGGCAACGGCACCCTACCTCACCCACCCGGTGGTACTTTTCTCTACCTTCTGGGAGATGGGGCTGAAGAACGCTCTCCAGATTAAGGGCTGGGCATCTTGTCGGTTTGGTCATTTTGAAACTCTTTCATAGATACTTCATTTATACTCTTGTGGTTGGGGACATACAGTAGCTCGGTAACAGAAAAGAAACTGAACCGAAGTCCTTTGTCCCCTGAAATAACACTTTTTATCCCCAAAGAACATCTTACCTTCCAGAAATAAAACACTAATTCCAAAATGAAAAAAGAAGAAGAAAAAACAATATTCCAGATAATGTGCAAAAATAATCAGCCTGTGTGGAAAAGACTCTAAAGGCCTTTAAACATTAACTTATCTACAATGTTGTTGCCCTAACATTAAAGTATAAAGTTTATTAAAAGAGATCAGAAAAGGTAGTAGTTTCATAATTAAGTGATTAAAAATGCCCATGGTAATCTCTTTTATGGAAAAATCGATTACTAGGTTGCAACAATGACATAAAGAATTTTTTAAGAGTTTGTTAGAGAAGTCTTATACCATACTAACACTTGAAAACTAATATAAAAGCTATGGCAATTGTTCAAATAATTCTAGCCTACCAAGTTTACTTCTCTTTATGATAAATCATATTCAAATAACTCTAGCCTACCAAACATACATTTCCTAAAAATCTTGATAAATCACATGAAACTGCAGATTTTATCTTTGCTCAAAATTATGAACAAATACTTTTAATTCTCTTGGTATTTATTTAAAAAAATTTAAATGCTAAAATGGGTTAAGGAAAGGATAATGTTTGCTGTGTTTTCTCAGATAAATAAAACAATTTAACATCAATATCCAATTTAGCACACAATTGTGTCTTTTGTGTAAGGTAATAAAACCAAATGGCTCTGCTTTGGTTTGTTAATGCTGCCTTTATGCAAAATACCAGAAATGGGTTGACTTTTTTAAAGGGGGTTTACTTGGTTACAAATTCACACAGCTCTAAGGCCATAAAAGTGTCCAAGCTAAGGCATAAACAAGAGGATACCTTCACTGAAGAAAGGTCAATGGTATCCAGAACTCCTCTGTCAGCTGGGAGAGCACATGGCTGGTGTCTGCTGGTCCTTTGCTCCTGGGTTGTGTTTCAGCTTCTGTCTCTCAGCCCCTGTGCATCCTTGCTTGTTCTCCCAGGGCATTTCTCTCTGAGCATCTGAGGGTTCTCACTTAGCTTCTCTGGGGCAAACTCTGGGCTTCATCTCTTAGCTTAGCATCACCAAATGTCCTTCTGTCTGTATTTCCAAGTGCCTCTAAGTGTCAGCAAGTGTCTGTGTTGGCTCCTGAGTTCTCTTAAGTAATCCTATGAACCAATCAAGACCCACCCTGAGTGGGTGGGGTCCACACCTCCATGGAAACAATTTAATCAAAGGCCCCACTATAATCAACAGACTTATCAGTCTGCCCCCACAAGATTGCATTAAAGAACATGGCTTTTCTGAGGGACGTAATGTACCCAAACCATTTGCACATGCTCCAAGATGGATTATGCTGATAATCAGCTGAACTTACCCTGCAGAGCACACTAACTCATTTTTCTGCTGTTGAGCTCACTTCCACATATTGAGACTATCTTCTACTTGTCATAATGTTGAGCTAGATCCAAGAAGAGAGGAGCTGAGAGCAGATCTCCTTCTGTGCCCAGAGTCTCTGGATTGGGTGTGAAGTTTACTTTTAACCCTGCTAGTTACTTTCCATCTTAGACATTAATCCTTTCCCTATTTTTTTAATTGGAGATTTTGTTTTCCTAGAAGTACTTGTTCTACATGCAAAATGACATGTAGGCTTTTATCATTTCTACATTTGAAGAGTTTGTATATGAGTTACTCTGAAGTACTTGCCGATGTTCTGGCAAATCGGTTTTATCAGCTTCTTTTTACACTTAAATAGTGAAGAAAACAATTACCCCACTCTTCTTTGCAATAATTGCCATTTGAAAATGGGAACCAGGTTCTATTGTGGTCTTCTTATTTATTTATTTTCACCTTTGGATTTAAGCCATTAAATGCCTTAGCTCTAAAGGTATTTTTTTTCCAGCTTCCTAAAGATCAATTTTACAAATTACAGCCCTGGGTTTCCCACGCTGTGGTAGTATGTCATTAACATCTGGCTATAAAATTTCCTGCAGTAGGCGATCATGCAGCTCAAATCGGGTAATTGTTCTGATCCTTTGACTAGAGACTGTAGCTTAAAAATATACTTTAAGTGATTGGGCTGAGTTTAAAAGATTAAAACTCTTTGTGGTTTATGTACGTGTGTTTATGTGTGTGTGTGTTCTTAACATTAACAAGAATTCAGGAACATAGAGAAACCTTTCACATATTTAACAATCCTGTGTGACATATCAGATATTCAGGTCTCAAACCTAAGTTCCCCTGTTACATACACACAGGTGCTACATATATTTGTATGAATAAAGCAAGTGCTTTGAAAGTTATTGTCATAGCAGCTCTGGCAAAGTGCCACATAATGGGTTGGCTTAAATAACTGGAATTTATTGTCTCATGGTTTGGGGGTTAGAAGTCCAAAATCACGGTCTAGGCAGGCCATGGTGTCCCCCAGAGTCTGTAGCCTTCTGGTGCCGACTTGCCTCCATCCTCGGGGTTCCTTGGTTTGTGTTTCTGTCTCTGTGACACAGTCATCCGTCCCCTTGGTCTCCTCCTGTGGCTTTCTCTGACTTCTGGCTTCCATTGGATTCCATCCATGTCTCTGTCTGGATTTCCTCTTCTTATAAGGACTTCAGCTGAATCAACTGAGGCCCACCCAGATTCAATGTGGGCGCATCTGAGTAGGACCTTCCAAGACCCTGTTCACAAATGAGTCCTCATGTTGGTAATAACATCTTCAAAGTGCCTGTTTGCTAATGGGTTCACACCCACAGGAATGAAGAGTGTGGATTAAACCTTGAGCATGTGTTTTGTGGGGGACCTGATTCAACTCTTATTGATTATCCTTAGATTTTAAATATTTTTTCAAACATTCAAATATTCAGAAATTCCTGTATAAAATACATCCTACAAATTCAACACCATATGTTCAAAAGAGCAATACAAATACAGATAAACCGATAAGAACTGGACTCTAAACAAACAAAAATTAAAGCCCAGCCAAAGTAATTCATTGGAAAACAAGGCCTTTGAGACACAGTGTGAAAATAGTATTCAATCTGGCCAGTTTCCCCACTGATTATGCCATCACGGGGCCTGAAAGAGTCCCCTTTCTGGAGAAGTTTTCAGGCTGTTTGAGTAGCAAATTTCAGAGTGTTCCTGGTGGAAGGGAGAAGAGTTCAGAGGCAGGAAAAGAGGAGGACTTAGTTCTATTCCAAGGGGATTTTAGACTTTAATGAAAGAGCTGTCAATTTCTAAATGTCACTGGATTATTTGCTGCGATTCATGAATGTGAGGTGGGCTTTGATAACTCAAATTTGGTGGTTTTTTGGAAAATATCTTTTGGGGAAGAAAGGCAGAGTTGATCAAGGTTGCTTTCTAGATATCCCCCTAATTTCCTGGCTTGCAGAAGTAAAAACAAGGGTATTGAAGCTTACTGTCACTTTCTTTTTAATTAATTAATTTGCTTCATATATTAGCATCTTTATGTTTTGCTTGGTGGACAAAGAATATCTAAATTATATTGACTTTTTCCATAATTATATGAATGAATAAATAATCCAATTATCTAAGCTTTGCAAAACCTGTTAAACATATTTTTTTGAAGTTAACAAAAGCATATTCTACTTCACCAACTACTCTAAATGATAGATTGGAAAATTGTAAAGCTACTATTGTTTACTTGATGTTCATAATAGTTCCTCATGCAAAATTTGAATTTTTATCCAAATAAACAATAGGACTGAATGCACAATAAATTGTATTAGGCCTTTTACAATTTAAGTATAAAGTTTTTAGTATATGGAGATGATCTATAGGAAGTAAAACAATTTTAAACTAATTTTCTCAAGGAAATGGAAACATTAGGTGCTTTATTATAATAACTGTACTGTGTTAAATGGAGTGAAATCCAATTTCATTGCAGGAGACTTTGCATGTCATAATTCAATCTAACTCCTAGCCAGGAAATGGTGTTTAAGCACATGGAATATGAGTTGAAGGACAAATTATTCAAACTAAACTTGGTAAAATAGTAGAGAAAATTTAATTTGCATTGAATTAAACAAATGCTTAAAGTGCTCCACCCATTTAAATTGACCTAGTAGGTGCCTGACCCATTTTCTTCATGTCCTGGCCTGAAATGCAGTTGAAGTGAGTTTGGTCAGAGTTAGCTATTAGTTCACCTGTGAGTCTACACGGAGCTTCCTCTTTCCTGACTTTGAGGAATGATGCCTTCATTTACAGAGGATTAGCACACTGCTGCTCTCTTGATGGGCTCAGCATAGCTTGGTGGGCTGAGGGCCGTGGGATTGGCCATGGGCCCCTCGAGGAAGAGACCCCAAATCACCAGAGTACACCGTCTACATCGGGCACTGTCTTAGTTTGGCAGCCTGCTATGACAAGCACCTCACAAGGGGTTGGCTTAAGCAGTGGGAATTTGTTGGCTCACTGCTCTGAGGCTAGGAGAAGTCTGAAATTGAGACATCCGCCGGGCTCTGCTTTCTTTCCAATGTGCTGGCTGCTGTTGGCCCTTGGGATTCATTGGCCTGAATCCCTGCCTGTATCACAGGGTCTTCTCTTCTAGGCTCCTTTGACTTCTGGCTTCCAGCTGCTCCCTGTGGCTTTCTCTTAATAGGTCTGAATTCCTTCTTGTTTATGGACTCTATTCCTTCAGTTGGTTATACCCAACTGAACACGTACCTAATTAAAATAACATCTTCAGGTTGTCCCATTTATGCTAGGTTCATTCCCACAGGAATGTGGACTAAGGCTAATAACATATCTAAATTGGAACCCATAATTCAATCTACCGCAAGCACTTACTGAAGCAGCTCTTCCTCTGCCAGGCTACTTTCTAGGGGCTGAAACTCTACATGGAAGTTATTCCCTAAAATTATGGCTATGATTATTAAACCTTGGTTTGGGGACGGGAGGCAAGAAGGCATAAATGGAAAAGGTTTGGTAGTTATTCCCCTTGGTTTGATGAGTACTTTTTGGCACAAAATACATTATGAATCAAAAATAACTTTCTACCAATAAACATTTTAAATGGAAAAATGTTACAATTTACTAAATTGCCCTTCCCACATAAGGTAAAAAGTTAGACCAAAGGTATTTAGGTTCACTCTTGTGCCTGATGAAGACTCTGCTTTCTCACTTCTGATGCACACAGCCTTGAAGCTGGGGTGGTGGAGAGCTGGCCATGCTCTCAGGGACAGGCACGGGGGCAGGCCCCCCAGAGGGGTGGCTGGAAGCAGTTGGGGCTTCTGGGCCATCCACATGAATGACACCCTTGCCCACCAGTACCTCTTGTCCCCGGAGTAGGAGAGATGAGCCTGGAGTAGGGGTGGAGAGATGGGATTCAGGAGAAGTGGCTATCCATCTTTTTCAAGCTGCATTTATCCCAGGGGCACTGGGCCTGCAATTGTGAGAGTGTCCATTTGGGGCCAGGGCAAGAAGATGAGGCCAATTATGTCCACATACCTGTGTGTTAGGCTTCCCTGTTCTTTATATTCTGGGGTTGATTTATTTTGCTGAATATTGCACGTGAGCACAGAGGAGCAAAAAAGGCTGGACATGAACAAGTGAGCCCATTTCATCAAAGTCTTTCTGCAACAGACAACAGACACACATACACACCACTGAGACAGGACAGTGATGGAAAAATGTAGGTTTTTATTTTCCATGTAAATTATGAATCTATCAGTCATAATGTGAAGCATGTATTCTATGTACATTGCTACATTTCACACGTAATTAAATGGGTTGAGTTATTTCAACTTACAATGTGATTTTCCCCTCTTCACATATTGGAAACCAAGCATTTTTAATTGAAGCAGAAACATGCTTCTGAGCCACAGAGCTTGAGAGGAAAGTTCCTGTGACTTCCAGGCTTAAGTAAGTAGTTTGAGGGTGGCTTTTTATTTTTATTTTTTTCTATTCATCTGGGGATATTAAAAAATAAGTAATAACGTTCTGTAATAATATCAGAAGAGAAGCCAAGGATTATGTAGAACCAGCTATTTCTATTCTGTCTAGTTTAATTCTGTTCCGTTCTGTCTAATCCTGTGACATTTGGTTGATGGAATAATGTACTGAGAAAGCTTATTTTAAGAAAAGCATCCTGGAGCCTCCTGAGAACTAGGGCTTTTTCCCCAAGGGGACTGCCATTGCACCATAGGCATAACACAATGGGGAAATTGGCACATCTGAAGCCAGATCCCTTGGCTTCCAAACCCAAATCCCCCATTTGTTTGCTATATGATCTTTGAACAATTATTTAGCTTCTCTGAGCCTTAGTTTTCTCATATATAGAATG
>PVKY010005709.1:0-17010 GCA_004027775.1 Bradypus variegatus
GGTAGATTTCCAGTTAGAGATCACTGGCATCATTATTTAATTCATTCAATTGTTCGACCATTCATTCTTTCCATCCTTCAACAACCTTACTAAGCCCCTGTTAGGATCCAAAATCTGCACCAGACTCTGGGCACACAGAGCTGAGGAAGAAATGGCCCCAGTCCTCGCAGGGCTGAGAGTTCATGGGGAATGACAGGGCCAGGCTGGAGATGAGTCTGAGGGACAACGGGGACAGAGAAAGGAATAGAGACTCTGCAGGGGGTGGTGAGGTGGAGTGGACAAGAGGTAGTCCTGGAAGGCTTCCCAGAGGAGGAGCTGTGTGGTCTGGCATGTGATGAATATGTACGGATTTGCTGGCATTGGCAGCGGAACCCCTGTCTGTGGACTCCCAGTCCAGTGCTCTTCCCTTACCTTGCACTGTAGGATTAACATCTCAGCCTTGCCTGAAGATAGTTGGAAGAAAAGGGTTCTTTGTCACCTGGCTTGGCCTCTCTTCCGCAAGTCCAAGACCATATAAAGCCCTGCAATGATGATGGAGTTGGAAAGGCCCCATGTGACTCAGAGAGAGGCACTCATGGAAGGGTTTCATCAATGAAAACAGCTCAAGGCTAGAGATATCAAATCCTGCAGGAAACACACAGAAACAAACAAAAAGAGTGAGTTTGAGAAGTGATGTCATCAATAAGAGATATAGCAGTTAAGGGCTGCGCTGGGGCAACTTGTGAAAATATGTCCTTGATTGTGCACTGCCTCTTCCTCCAGGAAGCCTTCTCTGACTCCCCTCTGGCTGGACTGGGTGCCTCTTCTGAGCACCCCTGGCACTGAGTGTGATTTCATATGCACTTGCACACAGCAGACCACACTGAACGGCTGCTTTCTCCACAGGGCTGTAAGCTCCGGGAAGGCAGGAGCGTTTCCTTCTTTGTGATGTTCTCTGTTACCCAGAGTCTTAGTTTCCCAGGGCTGCTGTAATGAGTTGCCACAAACTGTGTGGTTTAAAACAACAGAAATGTATTGTTTCACAGCTCTGGGAGGCTAGAGGGCTGAAATCGAGGTATCGGCAGGGCCCTGCTCCTTCTGAAGGTTCTAGGGAGGCTCCTTCCTGGTCTCTTCCAGCTTCTGTTGGCCCCAGGCTTTCCTTGGCTTGTGGTGGCACCACTACACTCTCCACCTGTCTTCACACGCTGTTGTTTCTCTGTGTCTGTGAGTCTGTGCGTCTTCTCGTCTTCTTATAAAGACACTGCTCACATTAGATTAGGGTCCACCCCAACTCTGCATGGCCTCATCTTAACTCAATCACATCTGTAAGTCCCTATTTCCAAAGAAGTTCACATTCATAGGGACTGGCAGTTAGGTTCAGTGGACACAGCCAGCATGTATCAGATGCTCAATGAACATTTGCTAATTTAATGACTGCATGTTTCTTTCTGAAGACTAGCGCTAAGGAAAAGAAAATGTGGCCTGTTCTGTGACTCTATCCATGCCTCCATCACCCCTCCATCCACCCCCCCATCTATCCATCTGCCGTCACACATTCATCTGTCCATCCATCCTCCATCCTTCTATGCACTGAACAATTCCTGAGCACCACAATAGGTGGGCCCCCGAGTTAAAAAGGGGAATGGAGCCCAGTCTCTGAAGGGCAAAGCTGTCTGTTTGCAGACCATCATCATCAATGTTGTGGAAGACAGCAATTTAGAGACATGATTTAATCAATACTTCCTGGTCCCTGAAATCCATCTCTGTTAAGTGACCAACAGAAGACCAGGGAAGTGCTGCTAACAAGCCAAAGGAGAGAAAACTCAGGCATGATGGGGAATAAAAGTGCCTGCCAGGATGGGACGTGGAGCCCATGGGAGCCTCTCCATTACTACTAATTGCGGCGTGGGAGCCCCTGACATGAACACAGCAGCCCGTGCTCCTCAGCTATGCCACGAGTAGCAGGCACCAGTGACAACAGGTCTCAGACAATGGCATGACAAATCCTCCTAAGGGGCAGCCTCGGTGCAGGCCTGGCCCTGGCCCACCTGCCACGTGGGCCTTTCCCACTGAAGACCCCACCCCAACTCCAGCTCAGAACTTTTTGGTAGCTGCCTATTCTTTGCAGCTAGCACACATTCTTTTCTTCTTTGAGTCCTTTGAAGACCCGGGCTGGGAGAAGGACATGATCATTTTCCCCATTTCCCAGATGAGAAAACAGAGGCTTGGGAGGATCCACAGACTTGATCGAGGTCAGAAAGTTTGCAGCTGTCCATAGGAACACAAAACTGTTCCCTGATGGATCGATCCCCTAACGAGGCCTTTTGGAGACGTGACTCAGTATCAGGGCATAATTAAAATCCAAAACAGCATCTTCCAGTTTAGACCTGGAGAGCACACAGCCCAGTGTTGCCAAGCAGTCAGGGATGGGACTGTGCTGGGGGTTCAGTCCCCAGGCCTGCGGATGGGGTGCCCCCTCGATGGGGGTGCCTCTCCTCCCGCACACGCCGGGAGGCTCACAGTCTTAGTCAGAGCTCTGGAGCATCCATCTCACAGTAAAAAGGCACGCACGAGGGCTGCCAGCTGTCATTTTTATAATGAAATTTGCTTTCAAAGCCCAGGGCCATGCAGACGACAAACTAAAGCAAAGTCGGCGGAGGAGGCTGGGGTGAGGGAAACGCCAGGAAACCTCACACGGGGGCTGAGCACGGGTAGTCGTGACTGAGATGACTGCACACATGTACACATCGATGCACGTGTACACACACACACACACACACACACACTCACAAACATTCCTGGCAACCTGATGGCAGGGAAGGGCCCGGAACGCTGGGTGCAAGAGACCAGGGATCTGATTCCAGCTCTGCCCTGACTTGCTGAGTGCCCTAACAGCTACATGCCTCAGTTTCCTCATCTATAAAATGGGTGTAATGACAGTACTTACCTTTAGAGTTGTGGGAACAGTGACAAGCCACTGTGAGTGCCATGTAAGTATCAATTAAATTCAAATAAAATAATTAATCCCAGCTCTGCCACTAACTATTCAGTGACTTTAGTGTATAGCTACCAAACTGTCTTCCTGGTCCCCTCTCTTCTGGAAATTGCCCCCCTTGCTCCCCTCCACATGGTTGCAACAGATCAGACTATGGGAGGCTGTCCAGGCTGACAGCTGTGAATGTGGGCTCCGCCGTCAGACTGCTTGGGTTCAAATCCCAGCCATTCTGTCTTCTAGTTGAGCATCCTTGGAGGTTATTTAAACTCTCCAAGCCTCAGTTTCCTCACCTGTAAAATAGGGATAAGAATTGTGCCTATTCTATTCTATGGGTTAACCCTGTTCTATGGGGTTGTTGGGAGGATATAATAGGCACAATGCCTGGGCCCAGCCCATACTAAGGTCTCCATCAGTGTGAACTGCTGGAACTACATATTCATTCCAAGGGATTTTGTGCTTCTGGCTTTGGTTGATGGGGTCAAGGGGCGGCACCTAATCGCAGCTTCTTCCCCAGAAATTTGTAACTGGCAGCAAGGATTCACTTCCACCTCTACTTAGTGACTAGCCTGGGAAATGTGGGTTGGGTACCGTGGCTGCCGTCTTCGCCCCACGCGGGCTGAGGAGCCGAGAGAGCTGGTCTGCCGGGGAGAGGCAGAGAGAGAACCTGGGTTCCTGGTTCTAGAACACTGTGAGGTCGAGGCACCCTTGGTGCTGCAGGGTCCCTGTGTCCTGAGAGGGTCCTCCCCATCTTTACTTTGGCTGATCCCAGTGAACTTCCGTTCCTTGCCCTGACTAGCTCTCGGTGTCCTCAGCTGTCAAGTAGCCGGGTTGGGCCCAAGACAGTGAAGGCATCTTCCAGCACTGATATTCTGGGGTTCCCATTGGAAAGCTGCAAAGTGATTGACGGAATCCCAGCCCTCCTGCAGACTGGAGCTGCCCTGACACCCAGGTCGACTTCGGGGTTGTAGGCAACTCTGAAATTACACCCCCTTGTCAAGGTTCCCCAGACCTTTCCTTTGTGGCCTCCTGGTTAGCACTTGCTAAATCGCTCCTGCCACACTTTGAGCTCCAGCTCTGCAGCTGCCACCATGCCAGTCACCGTGGGGAACCTCCCGGACCAGGTGGCTTCTGCACAGATGCCCCGAGATAGGGACCAGTCCCCTCGGTCAGTTCCTCTCTACTCTGCTCTCCTTCTAGACTTTGGACGGAACCTCTGTCATCTCACACTTAAACACTGTCGCCTTTTTTGATGTCAACATCCCCTTTCTGAGGGTGCGTCCTGGGAGGACAGGGTCTGGTCATTTTCTCCTCAAAGTGTGTAACAGATGCTCGTCACGTGCTTGTGGAATGAATGACAGTGACACACGAGGCCTTCCAGGGGAGGGGGACAGAGAGGCGGAGGCTGAGGACCCCAGAAACAGTGAGGGAAAAGACAGTGAGGGGGCACCTGAGCGCTGTAAATGCTTTAGGAGAGTGCTATGTGGAGAAGGCTCCAGAATTAATATGGATGGTAGTTAACTGTTTATGGGGCACCTACTATGCCTCGAGCCTTCTGCTAGGGGCTTCTCACCATCTCTCTCCATCTCACAGTGAACCCAGTAAACAGCCACCTGGTCTGGGAGGTTCCCCACAGTGACCGGCATGATGGCAGCTGCAGAACTGGGAATCAAAGCTAAGGGAGCTGAGGCCCCTTGTCCAAAGTCAGGGTGCTGGGAAGGAACGGAGCTGGGATGCTGCAGCAGGTCTGTCCTAACCTTGACACCATTCCACCTCCCTGCAGCAAAAAAGTAAAGATAAAATAAAAGGCCAGTGGCTCCCCAGGGCAGAAATGAACCTGACGAGGAGAAGGCACAGAGACAAAGCCTCTATCTCTGTCCTAAAAGAATGTCTAAAGGCCAGGGCTGGCCTGAAATGGAACAGGCAGTGAGACTCCTGTCCCTGGAGGTTTGCAAGAAGCAGCAGTGAGGGCTCACTGGGGATGCCCACAGGGTCATTGGTGCCTCTCTCTGAAGCCAAAAGAGCCATGGTTCAGACTCCACAGAGCGCACCCCGTTCTCTGGAACACCCGATGTTGACAAGCCTCACCACCCGGATGCCACTGCTGCGTCACCCACGTCCCAGCTCGTGGGGACTCAGGGAGCTGCCGCGTGACAGCCCTGCCCCCACAGGCACCCCGTGCCCCTGCGTCGGGAGGCCCCCTGGGGAGTTCCCACGCAGGCCGGCAGCCAAGCCGCTGAGTCAGGAGCTGCCGCGAGCGGCGCCTCCAGGGGAATGATTGCACCCAGCCCACCGCCTCCAGGGTGTCACGGAGCCGCCTCGGCCGGGAGACTCAGCTCTGCTGGGGCGGGACAGCCCGGTGGGCTCCCTGAGAAGGAAGTCACCCCATTTCAAGCACTTTCTGAGCACCTGCTGTGTGCCCAGCAGCTCATCCGGCAGCAGGTTCCCGAGCCCCTCTGTGCCTCAGTGTCCTCATTAGCAAGAGCTGATGCACGTGACACCAGAGAACCCAGCTCCCCAGGGCAGGGGTGACTGTCACTTCATCCTCCCAACAGCCCAGTGAGATGGTGGAAGTGATCTCGCTTTGATAAATGGGAAGCGTAGGCGAAGCCACGCACCCAAGTTCATATGGCTGGCAGATGGCGGAGGCTGGATTCGATCCCAGGACCATGTGGCTCCAAGCCCAGCTCTGCTCTGGGGGCCTTTGCTCAGGTCAATGCCTGGCACTGCCTTAGCCACGTGCAGCAAGAGTAGCTGCCTTGCTGCGGGATCCAAAGCTCCTCTTTAGCTGGGGAGGGCTAGCTGTGGTGACGACTTCCCCGCGGCTCTCCCTACTGCTCCCAGCGCGAGGCTCCCCAGCCAGCTACGGCAGCTCATCCGGCAGCAGGTTCCCGAGCCCCTCTGTGCCTCGTGTTCTCATCAGCAAGAGCTGATGCAGGGCTCTCAGAGAAGTCAGGGGGCAAGGTTGGAGTCCGAGGAACAGCCACAGAGAACCCACCCGGGGCAGGAGGACGGGGAAGGAGGGACTTGTGTTCTGGGGCGACCTCCTTACTGAAGTGTGCAAAGAGCCTGGGGGAGGCTCCGGCAGAGAGGAGACAGAGCTGGCAGTGGGGAGCCAAGACTGAGGGGTGTCCTAGGCTGCAGGGCATGCCTGTGGCTGCCCCTTTCCTGGGCACACAGCATCACAGGCATTGCCCAAGCCTGAGGGGCCAGGTTACGAGGGCCTGGGGCTCCCAGAGAAACAAAGCCCCCCAGGGGAGGTCTGGGTTCAAATCCCCACGACGGCACTTCCTATCTATAGGAGCATGAGACAGTTCCTCACTCCAGTGAACCCCAGGTGGGCTTGTCTGTACAGTGGGAATTGGTGAGGCTGATCTCCGGAGAACGGAATCAGCCAATGGAGGCAGCAGCAGATAAAGTGCTCCCTAAACTGTCACTCTTCTAAAACCCTGAGACCACTGCCTCTCCCTTTGGGGGCACAGCTGTTCAGGCAGCCTGATGGACAGAAGGGGGTCTCTCCCACTGAGGGGAGCAGCTCTCAGCAGGCTCACAGTGCACCCCAGGGCCTTGCCTCCCCCCAGATGCACACCCGCCCCTTTGGTGGTTTCCTCCCTGAGCTGCTCCAGAGACATTTCCCAGGAGGAACAATGGATTGGTCCCCGTGGCCCAAAGCGGGGGTCTTGCCAGTCCTCCTCCAACCCCACAGAAAGCCCCTGACATGTGGTATCACCCCACGGGTGCTCTTGGGAGCCCCCAGTGGCAGTTGCACTAAGAAGGAGCTGGCTTTCTCCCGGCTTATTATTTAGAGTTTGGTCATGGGGCTCTGAAATTCTGACAGGTGTGGGTTCACATGTGCCCCTTTGCACCTGAATGACTGTGAGCAAGGCCCCTCCCTTTTCTGAGTTTACTTTCCTTCTCCCTAAGTGAAGGTCATGATGTCCAGCTCATCAGGTTATTGGGAGATTACGTGAGACCATGCGTGAAATGTCATTGCACACAAAGGGCCCTACTGCTGAGTTTAGATTCTGGCTCCTCTGGTTACCAACTGGTGACTTAGTTACTAACTCGTGACCCCCTTCTGTCTTCCCACCTGTCTGAGCCACAGTTTCCCACATAGGAAGAGAGGTATGCTTGCAGGGTTGTTGGGAGGAGAAAGAGATGATGTACAGAAAGCCCCTAGCACAGGGGCTGGTACACAAAAGGTACACCGTATACTGAGCCTGGAAAACTCCATATACCAGGAGCTGGAATTACTGGTGATCAAAGCACCATCTCTATGAAATCTCTTCCTTGGGGTGACCTTTCCCCGCCTCCGGGCGGGTCCGTGGCTTTCCTGCCCACCCCCTGTATATAATTCATTCAACATTTTTGTTGATGATATTTGTTGTATAATATTTGTTGGGCACCTACTATGTGCAAGGTTTTCACCAGCTGCAGTGCACTGTGTGGAGGCTACAGGGATGAATGAGGGATTCCCAGCCTCCAGAAGTACCTCTCTGGGGACACAAATAGCCCAAACAGAACATGTGACAACTGCCAAGAAAGAGGAGCAGGAAAGAGTAATTTTAGGTTCAGGGGGAGGGGAGGAGTGTGGGGATGAGGGATAAGCTCCCGCAGAAGGGCAACACCCCGGCTGGCATCTGCTGTGAGGCAGAGGATGTGTAGCAAGGTACAGGCAAGGGGCTTCCAAGGTGACAAGCACAGTCATCGCAAAGGCACAGAGGCTGGCTCTGGGAGTCTCTGTCTTTCTAAGACAACAGGAGGTAGGATGTGAATTCTGCCCAGACTTCAAGTCCCCTGATGGCTGGGTCGTGCTGTACCCCAGGGCCTGGCAGGCGTTAAGCACACCACAGAGGTTTGTGGAACAAATGAAGACATGAGTCAATGTCCAACTCTGTCAAGTTTCTTGGGCCTGTTTTCTATAACACACAGCGGAGTGGTTTACAGAGAAAGTTTCTGAAAAACCTTTCAGAGTACTGCTGGTGAGGGTCAACTGCCCTGAAAAGTTATCTGAATTCACTCTTAATAGCAAAAGCCAGCATTTATGGAGCCCTAAGATGTGGCAATTTCTGTGCTAAGGGAGTTCAAGGACGATGCTTTTCAATTTGTAGCACCCTTTAAAGCAAGGACTGTTATTCAGTCTACTTGACAGATAAAGAGACAGAGGTCCAGAGAAGCTAAGTAACTTACTCAAGGTCGCACAGCTGACACGAGCAGAAGAAGGACCCAATTCCAACTACAGAGCTCCCGCTCCTGACCCCAAGGTGATGTTGGCCTGTCTCAAAGTTGGTGTATTTGGGGGTCAAATATTGACCTGGAAAGAAAATATAAACTCAGAGAAGTCTGGTTTGTATAGTAGATTTCTCATTGCTTTTGAAGAACCACAAAATAATGTTGAAGAAATATGCAAAGAAGAGCTAAAAGATATCCATAATCCTAATAACCCAGATCCATCCGCCCACTCAACGTTTAATGGGCACCTACTATGCGCCAGTCAGGCAAGCATAGTAGGTGCAACAGTGAGCACGATAGGTAATGCCCTCTCAGGGTTTATGCTGAAAAATAAGTGAGAAGTGAGAGAAGTGAGAGAGAGAGCTGGGTAGAAAAATAAATAAGAAAAATCAGATAGCAATAAATCTGAAATTTAATACTTCAGAGTATTAAAATAGGGTGAAGGAACAAAAATAAGATGAAGTAATAGAGCAGTTACTTTTTATAGGGTCATTAGATGGGGGTGGCTCTAGAGGAGGTGACGGGCTGAGCGGTGATGAGAAGAGGGGGGCAGCTCTCTGAACATTCCAGAACAAGGAAGAGGCCTGTGCAAAGGCCTGAGTGGGAACATGTTTGGCACATTCCTGGATCAGTGAAAGAGGCCTGTCCCCCAAGGCTGGAGGGGAGGGCAGGGCTGCATCCCGGGAAGGGCAACTGTATTCTGACTCAAAGACAGGGACAAGTTAGAGGCAGTTTGCAGATTTGACTTCTGCTACTTAAAGATTATGCTGGCCGCTGGATGAGGACTGGACTGCAAACGGCAGGAGTGGGAGCCAAGGGCCGGGGCAGGAGGCCATGGCCATGGTCCAGGTGAGAGATGAGGACCAGGTGAGAGATGGAGGGCAGCGGTCACCCTGAGTCAAGTCAGAGGGGAGACAGAGGGCAAGGAGTGGGTGCAAGGACAAAGGCAAATTGAGAGCAATTCTAGGCTCTTTGCTTAAGCAACTGAGTGGACAGGGGTGCCATCAGGGGCACAAATGGATTTGGGGAGTGGGTGGTCATCAAAGGGATCCTTTGGTCATGTTAAGCTTGAGATGCCTTCTCAATATCCATTCTAGAAATGACAGGAGGGCGAAGGTGAAATGGAGCCCAGAAAATGACTTTGGTTGTCATTGGCCCAGGATGATAAAAGGAATTAGAAAAGGGAGGGGCCCAGGTGGGCAGAGTTAAAGGGACTCTGGGGACCCAGGTGCCCTAATGAGGTGGCAAAGAGGAGGAAGACTCAGCAGGAGCAGCCCGAGAAGCAGAGAGAGCCAAGAGAGGAATGTGCCCTGGGATGGAGGAAGTGAGCAGCCAGCAACTTGATGAATCTCCGCGGAACGCTGGCGCCCTGCTGCTTGGGTGGAATGAATGAGATGGGGGTGGGGGGGATGAATAAAGTAACAGAGCCAGTGACTCTAGACCACCTTTCCAGATTTGGGGTGGGAGAGAGATGAGTGGTTCCTGGAGAGGGATGTGGGGTCAGGGAGGAGATTTTAAAGATGGAAGATCCTAGAAAATATCTGTGTGGTGATGTGAGTGATCTGGTAGAGAGGGAGAGATTGAGGATCTAGGAGACCACTCTCCTAGAGGGGAAAGGGGACCTTGCACCCAAGCAGGGATCCTTTCTTTGTTGTAACAGGGGGGAAGACAGCAAATTTGGGCACAGAGGGACTAGCTGCTTTGAGGACAGGGCAATACCGGAATCCCCGCGCAACAGATTCCTGATGGACGTGAGGCCCCCGGCTGAGAGAAGGGCGCAGGGCAGACAGGAGCAAAGCTGCAGGACACAAGAAGAAGTGTGAGACTGTCACCTTGGAGAGCAGAGAGGCGCACGAGGACTTAGGGGCAGGGTTGAGGCCCCCAGTGTGTGGTCAGTGGTGGGTCCCAACCCTCAGCGAGGGCAAGATGTCCCTCTTGTAAATCATGTGATGAACATCTATGCGTTTTATGCCTTTTCCACATTGTACACTGTTTTCTCAGAACTGAGTCCTAAAATCAGATGTGGGTTAAGGGATGTGAATGTTTTAAAGACTCAAGACTGACCTGGAAAACATATTGTCACTTTGCTTTTCAAAAAGAGGTGCTCCAATGGGTGCCACCCGAACAATCTAAGAGAGAGTGTGCTCGTCTTGCAGCTACATCCCCAGAACACTGCTGTGTTATGTTTTATGCAAGTCCATACTAATTTGATAGGCAAAGAGTAGTATTTCACCATTGTGCTTACAGCATTTCCATTTCTTTGATTAATGTTGAAGTGAAACATATTTTCATAAGCATATTAGCTATTTGTCTTTTCTCTTGTTGTAGATTGTCCTTTTGTGGCATATTTAAAGAGTGTTGGAGATAAATCTCAGTGAAATGATGGGCACAAAGCCAATCGAGTGCAAAGCAGGGGAACGTACACAGAGGGATTTGTGGCTATTTATTTTTCTGACAGTTGTGATGGCGTGAAGAAACAAACAAAAAGTAGGAAACTGAGTCAGGGCCAGAAGTAGCATATTTTAAAGCTAATTTTAAAAAGGAGGCTTCATTTAAGTTGCCATCCATCTCTCTCTATCATACACACAGACATATACTCACACATACAGTGAGGAATTATTTACAGAGTTATATCTCAGCTGAGGTCTTTGTGATGACTTTTATTAATTATTGAATAATTTGATAAATAATTCAAGGTTTCCCTGCTGGCTCAAGCATCATCAAAAATCATGAGCACAAGTCAAGCCAACATACAGTTTTCCTGAAGCTGGAATAAATCCTGATTGTGTTTCCATGTATGAATGAGAGTGTATGAGCCTGTGTTTGGGTGTATATCTGTGTGTGTGTGTGTGTGTGTGTGTGCACCTGGATGTTTGCCAGCAAGTTGTGGAAGCCTGTGTATGAACAAGTGTGTAAGTGATTGTGTGCATGTGAGCATGTTATGCAGGGCATTTGCGTTTGTGGCGCATGTATGTGAGCCTATGTGAAGAGGTATATATTCTGGGTAAGAGTGAGTTGAAAAGAAATTTCTCCAGTGACTTTATATTCTGCACTTTGTTATAATTTCTTTGGTCTCTAGTGCTGGGAACGGGAGTCCTTTCTTTGTTATCCATGTAAATCCCTCTTAACCAAAACATCCAGATTTTGTGTAGAGGAAATTAAAATTGGGGGAGCAGTGAGAAGCAGGGCAGGGGGAGGGTGAGAAGAGAGTGGCAGAATCACCTCCACCATGAAGCCTTCCCTAATTCCCCACGCTTGCTTCTTAGCACGGGGCTGGGCACATAACAGTCATGGGCCAAGTCACTGCAGAATAAAAAAGATAAAGAAAAGGAGAAGCTCATTTAAGAGGGAAGACAAACCAGGCCACCCCCTCAATGGGGTTTCTAGGCCAACCCTTTGGAGGAGGGGTTGGTGGCCCAGCCTAGAGACAGGGAGGGACAGATCCGAGGTGGCCAGTTTTAGTACTCCAATTTATTTCCTCTCTTGCATTTTCAGCTGTACTTTTTAAAAATTATTTTTAGTGGTTGTTCTAGTGATTCTAATGTGCATCCTAACTTATCACAGTCCACTTGGAATTAATATTATGCCATTTCATATTTCACTCTTTATACTTCTCAAATTTAAGAAACTTACCAGAGTAGAATTACATATACTTTCCTATCCTTTATGATATTATTGTCACATATTTTACTTGTACATACAGTGTGAACCTAATATTACAATGATATTATTTGATATTATTTTTACCTTAAACTGTTATTTGTCCTTTTAAAAAATTAAGAAATGGAAGTAAAGGCTAGTCTTTTATATTTACCCACATATTTACCATTTCTGGTGCTCATCATTTTTACTTTCAGATCTGAATTGCCGTCTACTATCATTTCCCTTTAGCCTGAAGAACTTCCTTTAGTATTTCTTGGAGTACAGGTATGCTGGCAACATATTTTCTCAGCTTAAATTTATCTGACAATGTTTTTATTTCTGCCTCCTTTTGCATTATATACATACAGATTTCTGTGTTGACAAGGATTTTTTCCATGTTTTAAAAGTATTATTCCATTTTTATTCTGATGAGAAATCAACCTTCATTTTTATTGTTCCCTGTATGTGATGTGTCATTTTTATATGGCTGCTTTCAAGATTTTGTCTTTATATTTGATTTGCAGAAGTTTGACTATGGTATTTCTAGGTGTAGTTTTCTAGGGTTTGCCGACCTTCTTGGATCTTTTGACTGGTGATTTTCACCAAATTTGGGGATTTTCAACTACTATTTCATTAATTTTTTTTCATCCTGTTTTCTGTCTCCTTTCCTGCTGGGATTCTAAATACGTGTATGTTACAAGACAAGATATTGCCTCATTGAGGTGCTTTTCATTTAAAATTTTTTTTTCCTCCCTCTGTTTTCCAGATAGGATACTTTCTGTGCATCTGTCTCCAAGTTCACTGACTCTCCAAGTTGATGTTAAACCCACAAAGTGAATTTTTCATTTCAAATATAGCATTTTTTCAATTGTAAAATTTTCATTTGGTTCTTTTGTTTCCAATTCTCTTGTTGAGATTGCTCATTTGTTTACTCAGTGTCCCAGTTTGCTAAACCTGCTGTTATGCAAAATACCAGAAATGGATTGGCTTTTATAAAGGGGGTTTATTAGGTTACAAATTTACAGTTCTAAAGCCATAAAACTGTCCAAACTAAGGCATCAATAAAAGGGTACCTTCACTGAAGAAGGGCCGATGATGTCCAGAACACCTCTGTCAGCTGGGAAGGCAAGTGGCTGGTGTCTGCTGGTCCTTTGCTCCTGGGTTCTGGTTTCAAAATGGCTTTCTCCAAAATATCTCTGGGCTTCTGTCTCTCTTAGCTTCTCTCTTGCAGCCCTGTGCATCCTTGCTTGTTCTCCCAGGGTGTTCATCTCTAAGCATTTGGGGGTCCTCCCTTATCTTCTCCAGGGCAAACTCTGGGCTTCATATCTTAGCATAGCATCTTCAAATGTTTTTCTGTCTGCATCTCCAAATGTCTGAGTCTGCGTCAGCCCCTACACTCTCTTAAGGACTCCAGCAAACTAATGAAGACCCACCTTGAATGGGCAGAGTCACATCTCCATGGAAATAATCTAATCAAAAGTTCCCACCCTCAACTGGGCAGGTCACATCTCTGGGGAGACAACCTAATTCAAAGGTCCCACCCACAGTAAGTCGCACCTGCAAGATTGGGTTAAAAGAACAGTCTTTTCTGGGGTACACACTAGATTCAAACTGGAACACTCAGTAAAGCTGTCTTTTCCTTTAAGTCTTTGAACATATTTATAATAGCGTCTTTAAAGTTGGACATATTTTGATAGCTTCTTTAACATTCCTATTGACTTCTTTTTTCTGAATTATGTGTCACATTTCCTGATTTTTTGGCATTTCTATTAATTTCTTATTGTGTTTTGGACATTGTGAGTGATACAGTGAAAGAAGGCTAGATCATGTTGTCTTCCTTTAAAGAGGATTGAGTTTTTGTTCTAACTGGACAAAACAGTTAATGAACTGGCAGCTTTCCTCCATCTGTCAAGGTTTGGTTTAGGTTTGGTTAGGGTATTCCTGGAGTAGCCTTCCTAAGGAATTGCCTTTCTGGTATCTCAGAGGAATTTCTGTCCACTCAGTCTGGTGCAGAAGTCCAATATCTCCCAGCACTGTGTCACATCTGAGCACTCATTCCGTTCTAAATCTACTGAAAGCTGTTCTGTGCAATGCAAGCTCAGCCTTCAAATGAAGACCCACAGGAACTCCCACCCGGATTTCTGTGGGACCCTCTCCCTCTTCTAGAGCAGTCTCCTCCTCTCTGATGCCCGACCCATCAAGTTGCAGCTGCTCCGGCACCCTGCGAGTTTCATCTTTTGCTTCCTCAGCTCAGTGGGGCTGACAGGATCTGCCTGGGCTCCCTCTCCCTGTTCAGGTGCCCGATAAATGTAAGACTGACTGAATGAGTGAAATCATAAACTCCTTTCCAGCCTAATCTGCCCCTTCTCAACCTTTATGCTCCAACAACATCAAACAGTATCTGTATATTACACAGGTCCCACCTCTGAGTCTTTTCTTACATTATTTCTGATACCCGGGATGCCCTTCCCTTGGCTCCACCTGAAAAACTCCTGCTTACCCATCAGATGCATCCTGGTGAAAGGAGGAGGCCCAGGCCTTGGAGTCAGACACTCACAGGTTCAAATCACAGCTCCTCTACTCTCTCTGTGACCTTAGACAGGTCAACATCTCTCAATCTGTTTCCTCTTCTATATCCTACCAATCTGTAGAGCTGTCATAGGGATCAAACAAGACGGTGGACAGGAAGAGCCAGGCACATAGTAGGTGCTTAATGAAAGGTCTTTTACTGGCTTTGGAGACTGGCTCATGAGACATCTGTCTCCCAAGCTCTTCCTGACCACTCTATCTGGAGTCCCTTGTCCTTTCTCTGTGCCCCATCAAACATCTCAGGCTTACTTCTCAACCCCGTATTATTGTACTATCTACTTATGCCCAGTCTCCCCACTAGACTGGGTCCTCCAGAGCAAGGCAGGTTGTATGCAGCTGTGCACCCCTGGCTCACAATAGGTGCCCCAAGCACATTTGTTGCACTCAGCTGAAGTGACCCTTCTCTCAGAAGCCAAGAGCCAGTATGCAGAGAGTACCATTCATCACTCTCTATAACAAGTGTTAGAGTTGCAATGGCCTCCCCGTAGGCCAGCAAACCTGGGGTCCCCTGTGCCTCCAGCTCTGTAAAACCATAATTGAAGATACATGCTGCATTAAGCATTGCTTGTATTAGGCCTTGTGGAAAAGCAGTGGCGCCTTGCCTCTAATAAGCTACTGACATTTCATTTTCATAGCATCAATGCCTCATTATTATTCACTCCTCCTGCCTCGAGACCATAAATACCTTGTATGTGCATTCGGCTTTTCTGCTCATGCAGCGCTTTCACAGCTGAGACTGTACTCAATTCTCCCCCTTCCCTCTACCTCAGGTACCTGACTCCCCCACCACTGCTCTTTCCAATGAACTTCCAATGATGATGAAGACAAAGGCCAATTGGATTCTCTGGGTTCCAGGCAGATACTCTGCATATTACCTCATTTAATCCTTATTAACCTTGAAAGATAAGTGCTTTGATTCCCATTTAACTGAGAGACTCAGGGAGATGACAGACTTGCCCAAGGTCACAAGAATGGTGAGAAAAACCCCGGCCTTCCTGACTCTTTGCCCAGTTCCCTTGTCAGCTGACTGTTCACAGTGCTCAGCTCTGCTCCTCTCTGCCTCGGGGGGCAGGTGGATGCCCTCCCAGCCTCGCCATGGTCACATCAAGGCTCTTGAAGCTCTTGGGACTGGTACCTTTAAAGGGACAGAGTGACCATGAGGCCTGCTGGATGGGTAGGACGGGTGGGGTGACAGGGACACTGGGGGGGAGCATGACAGCTGCTTCCCACAACCACTGTAGACACATGTCTGATGGGCAGTTGGAACCAGAGTAGACACCAGATACTTGACATAATTCTCTCCCTTCAGTCTTCACAACAATCCTGTGAGGTAAGCATTATTCCCATTTTACAAATGGGGAAACCGAGGCCAGAGCAACAACTGAGGCCCAAATGGGCTGCTGTCCCAGGCCTCACACCTATGCCTGCCTTCTGTTCCTCCCCTGCCTAGTTCTTTCCTGGCTGCTGTTTGGCCAGGCTGGGGCACCCTTGGCCTGGCCTGTAGCACCCCCAGGGCTGGGCTGGGGGCCCTCCCTTAATTTCACTGTGGGACTTCACACATAGCACTCTCCTGGCCTGCTTTCTGCCCTGGCTCTCCCTCTAGGCTGTGAGCAACTCACATCTTACTTGGCTCCATTTTAATAAAAGTGTTAGTTAAATGTAAAATGCTTGGCACATTTTACAATAAATGCTTTACTTTTATCATCCCCACTGCTTACCACAATGCCAGGCACACACCAGGCACTAGCCAGGCCAGGAAGAATGTATCAGATTGAGGAATGAATAACTGCCACACAGTCACACATTCCCGGAGCCGGGAGTACAATCCTGCCCATCCTGAAGCTCGTGTACCACCCCTTTTCCCCCAGTCGAGACACCTTGACCTCCAAATGGCTGCCCCTCTATCAGCCAAGCTGGGGTCCCAGTGCAGTGGCTCTCAGCACGAGAACCAGTGGAGACCTCCGCCACGGGCTTACCTTGGGCCCCACTCCTGAGACCAGTGCCTCCAGGAAAGGAGGGCCCGAGGTCTGTCCTCTTCAGGATGACTGAAATGCTAGGGACGCTCTGAAATTTTTCTTGGAATTCTTCAAATAAACTGCTGACCCTCTTCCTCTATAAAAGAGCAGGGATTTAAGCCCAGACTTGTCAATCGGCCTTCACTGGACATCTCTGTTCCTCAGGACTTACCCTCCACCCACACCGCCACCCCCACCCTACAGCCTCTTTCTTCCTAGCCAGCCCTTCCTGGGACACAAATTCCAGGCTCCTTTGTGTCTTGCTCCGTCCTCCCTCGTGCTTCGCTCCAGCTCCCCAGTGCAGCCCGAGGGAGTCTCAGTCCCCAGCCTCTCTCCCCGGTAACAATCACCTTTGCCGAAGGGGCTGCCCCTCCGGGCGCTCTGGCCTCAGGCTAATCCTTCCTCGGCCAGTCCCGACCAAGCAGAGCCACCAGCGCCGGCAGGATGGCGGGGGACTGGCCTCGCGCCCAGGCCAGGAGTTGTGAGCCCAAGTCTTCCCCACCAACCTGATTGCACTGGCCGGATCATCATCTTCATCATCATCGCCTCCTCCCCCTCCTC
>PVKY010005710.1:0-16992 GCA_004027775.1 Bradypus variegatus
GCGTTCTCCGAGGTAAGAGGCAGGCACGTGGAGGTGAATTCCCAGGCTCCTGTAGTTCAGCCTGTCATGCTCATCATGGGTCCCTCTGCCCAGAGGTGGCATGAACAGGAGAGGGCTAGCCAGGGTCAAGATGGGCCCCTCGAGTTCTGCCAGTTTCCCTCACACTTCCCCAGAGCAGAAACCCTAAGCTGTGGTTTTAGGGAGGAACTTCATTGAGGGCTGTGGCAGAGGGGTTAGTAATGGGAGAAATAGGGACTCAAAGGTATGGGAAGAGGTCTGGGTTGAGCTAGGTAGAGGCAGATACCTTAACCCCTGCAGCCTTATGCAGGAGTGGCAGCTCCCTTCACCCCGCCCATCTCTGAAATGGGACAGAGAGGACAAAGGCCTCTTCCTTCCTCTCCCCAGGAGCAGTTCTCACTCATTCAGAGAGGGTGTGGCACAAGCCCACCAAGGAAAGGCTGCTATGCTCCTAGAAGTCGGTTTTCTCCTGGCCTCGTGATTTCCCCGGGGCTTTTGCCCTGAGTGCAAACATGGTGCCCCACAACACCTGTGATCCCATTTTACAGATGAGAAAATCGAGGAGGCAAGTACTTGTCCGATGTTTCACAGCTAACATGTGATGGGGCCAAAATTCAAATTTGGGGTCTCACTCCACTTAGCACTCATATTCTCCCCCAATAGATGTGTTGCCAAAAGGAATGGGAACAGCTGGGCAGTAGGTGACTAGCTCTGGGCTCCTTCCATCCAGAGCTCTGATAGCGGAAAGCCAGGCAGATCCTCTCCTCCCTCCCAATCTAGACAGAAAACAGTCTCCCTTTAGTGGCTTCTAGGAAATGAGATTCCATTCCTTCCCTTTTTGACTCTCAATTTAATTTACATTAAGAGTACCATTACTGGGAAGTTCTTCCTACAGTCTAATTCCACACCTCCACCTGCAGGCGAGCCCACTTATGAGATCCCAGATAGAGGAGAAGGAGACATAGAGCAGGCTTCTATTTCAAAGAGTACGGGTAGTCTCAGTCCCTAAAACCAGGGTTTAATTCTCTAATCATGACAGTCAGGGCTGGCCAATCACAGGCCTCAATGGGAGAGCTTAAATTATAGGGGACCAAGTTAGAGAAAAGAAAAGAAAAAATCACCCAACTCCCAGCCATGGATGCTGCAGCTGATTATTAATTATCTGCTGTTTGTGTGCACTCTTAGGGCTCCCTCCTCTGACTGGTCACGGTGCAGGATTTTGGGGTAGGGGAAGAAAGCCGATGAGCTGATGTCAGGTCAAGACAATTGTGTGGGGCCCATGCAGACCCTTCTCGACTTCATCCCCCTTTTCCACCCCACCACTCCCCTCCAATCAGGGGAGGAGCTGCCCTCTCTTGCCCACTGCCCCTCCCCAAACACTCTGGAGGAGAGAGGGAGTGATTAGCATGGGGCATTGTCCCCACATAATGGGCCCCAGCTGCGGCTTGAAAGAAGAGACAAAGCGCCTGGCAGCCCCACTCGTATTATCCCCTCGTTAAATCTCTGTTATTAGATTAGATTCAGAATGTATTGATTCGGAGGCTGGGGGGAGGTGGGGAGGAAAAGAATCCAGCTTGTGAATGCTGAACCACACCTCTCCACATGCCCTCTCTCCTCCTCCTCTCACCCCCAGCAGGCAACTTTTCCTCCTCCCAGAGAAATTGGAGAGCAAATCTCCCACAAGCCCAGATCCTGGGCTCCGAGCTCAGCGCCTCAACCTGGGCTGTCCCAGAACCCTCCGAGTGTCCACTTATGGGAAGTGCCCTTGGGATCCTGGAGCCCAGGTGGCCCTTCCCAGGAGGAAAGGAAGCCTCTACCACTCCTGAGCTGTGAATTCATGGAGAGCTGCAGGGGTTCAGTTGGGCATTTTCAAGTCCTTGGATGGAAACTCGTCAGAAATTTTGGACAGCAAGTGGTTGAGAAAAGATAAGAACTGGAATATTCTTAAGAGAATAGAAGACGTTGCAGGAGCAGAGCAGAAATGAGAACAGAGAATCAGCAAGCTTCTTGAAGCACTTGGAAGACATGGGTGGTTTCTGGCTGCCTCTCTGTGCTTAGGACTGAATGAGAGGGAATGGGCAGAAAGAGGGCGTGAAGTGTGTTCTGGGGAAGCATAACAGGTGGGAGAGGAACTCTGGTGTCCTCATACCCCAGATGGGGTAAAGGTCTCCTTGGGAGAAGACCAAGGTCACTGTTGGTGATGGGAATCAGCACAATGGCGGATGCTGTAGTCCTGGGCCTCAGTTTCCCATCCCGGGGCAGCAGGGCCCAGATGCTAGATCGATGAACTGATTGGATGTGGCTGGTAGAGCAGAAGATGTTACATGTGGCGGCTCATTCACTAGGTGGTTAATTGGCCACTTCAGCACTGGGCTCTGTTGCCCCATTGATTGCGGGTGAAGCGTGAGAAGGGGGAGATGGGGAATCAATAGGTTGATTAGTGTCTTACTAGCTCTCTGGTTGGACGCTTTGTCAATAGCCACCCACTTACCAACCAGTGGTGCATTGACAGGCCCAGAATGTCCACTTTTCTATCCCTCTGGCCTGAATCATGGTCCCCTAACGGCAGGACTGGCTTCAACAGTTCCAGTAGAGTGGGCAGCTTGTGATCCCAAGGCCAGTCTCCAGCGTAGGAGCTGCAGGGCTATCCTGAGAGGGTTGAGATGAACAACCCCCATAATTAGCCCAATTTCTGCTCAGCAAGAGGCAACACTTGTGAGTGGGGGTCAATCCCCAGCCCCAGAATCTACTTTTGGCTGGGAGACTGATTCCTACCCATCAACAAAGCAAAGATAAATAGAAAAGCCCTAACTAATATCTAAAGTACATCTGTCTGGGCTGGAAATAATGGGTGAAAACTCCTTCTCAGTTCACCTTAGGAGCAAGCAGCCTGTTAGACAATAAATTTAATGAGTTTTTGCCACATCCTGGGGAATCTAGGTGAGAAGACTCAGAGAGAAACAACCAGACAGGTCTCCTTGCCCAACCTGAAGGCTGTTTCAGACATGAAACTCCCCAGGGTCCAAGGTTCTGCCCTTGCCCCAGCCTCTGAGTTGGTTGATCAGCTGGAATTACAGAGTTTGGAGTCTGGGGAAGGTATAACTTCAGGTTTTCCATAATGAATCCCTTACAACTGGTGGCCCAGAAACACCTGGGAAGGCAGTGGAAATGTTAGAGCTCATCCCCAGATGTTGCTATTGGGCCTTTTCCCTTTAGCCCAGCCAGGCCAGCCGAGTTCAGTGCTCCCTCTCTGCCACGCCTTCCTCTGAGTGACAGGCAACCTGAGACAGGGAGGGAGCCGGGTGGAGGGACAAAGGGAGAACCAGAGAGAGCCTCAACCATGCATTGAGGACAATGAGACGGGATGCATTCCTTCCCTCTGAGGGCTTGTTAGGTGGGTGGGGGGATGGAGGGAGGGTGTTCCTCCCCATGTCTTACAGCCTAATGGCTGGGAGAGGGGGCAGGACACGAAAAGATCAAAGACTGTCACCCTGACTCTGGCTTCCTCACATTGCTGCTTCCCGGCGGCTGTGTCAGGGGCAGGCTGCTGAGAGGATCCCAAAGGAGATAGGCAAAGTTCAACCTCAGCCTTGTCCTGGGTTTGCAAACCCCAAACTGGCTGGCGCTGGCCGTGGTGCTGACGCTCTGTCTCCATGGCAGGGTCCTCCTAGGGAAGCCTGCTATGTAGGGAGAGAGCTTGCTCCTAACTTCACCGAGAGACCCTGAGCCCAGGTGAGAACAGGACTGTGTGGATCCCTCCGACATCTTCCCAGGGGATTGCAGAAGTGAGCTTCCTCCTCCCCACCTCTCCATGGCTAAGCATTCACGGTCTTGAAACTTAAAAACCATCCCCTACTATTTCTTTGTCATAATAGCCACTATTCTTTCACCTTCCAATTCCCTGGGGTGGAAAGAACTAAACAACTGAATCTGTATATAATTCCAAAACCTCATTTCCATCATTAATTCCATCACTAAACCTCCTCATCCACCCACACAGTGTTTTCCCACTGCTGCCAACAAACAAAAGGTCAAGAAGAGAGTTTAATTGGGGTGTCATGACATTTTATTAACCCCCTTATTAACCCCACCATCTGCTGGAGGCACAGATGTTCATGGACTTGGCCACAAGTGAGGTGAAGAAGGAGGTACGAGGGGTCTGGATAAAAGCAATGCAGTGTGAGCAGCCCCATGTAGTGGAGAGTTGGTTTTGCCTCCAGTCTATAAGCAGGGCTGGGGGAGATAAGCAGAATTCCAAAGGGCCTTATTTAGGGGAAGTGCCAATGGGGAAACTGAGGCTTAGTGGACAGATGAATAGAATGAAGTCAGGGAATGCACGTTGAAAAGCCTTGATGGGTCATTATGGGAGAGGATGTAAGGGTCTTGAACTCCAAATTCTTGGGGGACGGGCCCAGGCCCCGGTTCAGGGTTCCTGAGATGAATAGGCCTTGGAAACAGGGGGTGGGACCGTGTCTGTATCCTGAAAATGTCCGTGGCTCAGCCCTGGGCCCCGAAGGACCTCAGCAGAAACCCCCGTGCCCCTCCCGGCCATCCCCCGCCCCTCCCCCGCTGGGCCACGCCCACTCAAGAGTACTGCCAGACGGACCAGAGCGCCACCAGGGTGGCGGCGTAGGCCAGCACCGCCAGCAGGTAGAGGCGGAAGAGCAGCCTGTCCAGCACGGAGCCCACGCGCAGCCAGTCCCGGGCCAGCTGCCGGCTCTCGTCGCACTTCTCCAGGAAGCGCCGGATGGCCGACAGCTCCTGCAGCAGCCCGCGCACGGCCAGCGAGGCGTCCCGCGGCGGCGGCGGGGGGCTGCCCCTGCCCCTCGAGGTCTTCTCCAAGTCCCGGGGTCCTCCCAGGTGGCTGCAGTGGTTTCCCATGGCTGGAAGAGGGCAGAGCATTGGCAACGGAGGGAGGCCAGCGGCTCGGCCGAGCGCCGTTCCTGTCTCTGCAGTACTACGGAATTTTTCATGATGAACAATTTCAGACGTAAAAAGCTTAAAGAATGATATCGTGTATTTGTGTACCCACCATCGAACTTAAAAAAACATAACCAATAAAATTGGACATTCCTGGCTACTACTCTTCAGCACACCGTCCGTCCCCCCTCAGCTCATTAACACAATGAATTAGGTGTTTCTCCTTCCCATGCATTTTTTAACCTATGGTCCATATCCATTATTTCTTTTGAGCCCCACAAAACTGCCCTGAGGGAGGCAGAGTAGGGGTGATGATTGTCCCTATTTTTCACATGTCCGTGCTGAAGCTGGGAGAGGTTAAATGGCCTCTGGCCATGCAGCTGGAACTTCATTTAATGATGAGGTCACTGAGGCCCTGGGATCTGGACTCACGTTCCAGTGCTCTCTCTAATCATCATATTGCCTCAGAAGGGCTGGTCTGTGATCACTGCCTTCATCTCCATGACTCCAAGTCCTACTGGGCCAGAAAACTCCCCTTCAGACGCGGCTAGCTTCACCAGGCAAACAGTGAAATGTGCTGTAAGGCTGGTAGACTGGCTCCCTCTGCTGACTAGTCCTTGGTGAGAGGGTCTCCAATGAACCAAAAGACCTGACCCTTGCCAGAAAGAGGGACATTTTGTAGTATCATGGAGCAATTAAACACACTCTCTTGGAGTCAGATGGGCCTGTGTTCAAATCACAGTTTTGCCAGTCACTGCCTCTGTGACATTGGACAAACTATCTAACCTGGGTCTATGTCCTCACTTGGAGAATGAGAATGAGAATCCCCTTGGGTTGCCATGAGGATTACACACAAGCACAGAAAGTACTTTGCCTGTGCCTGACACAATGTGCTCAGCCAACCAGCAGGCAGCCCAAACCAAAACAGCGGCTGCGCTGGTTCCTCGGGGCTGGAGGCCCAGCCTTAGGGTCTGTCTGTACCCCTGTGTCTCTGCCGCACAGGAGTTTGAAATTCTAAGGGACCCAGTCTTCAAGCTGTTTAGAACGAGAGAGTTTTAGAAATCCTGGCTGCAACATTTAACCACATGGGAAAGGAGGCTGATCCCTGCCTGAGGGTTATTCATCTGACCCATCATTGGGTCCGCCTCGGAAAGAGGCCGCTCTCAGCCCAGGCTGCTGTCTTGGCTCCTGACATCCTTGGCCTCTGGCACCCTTGTCCCCTCTCTGTCCACCTCCAGGCTAATGAGAGGCTGCCAGGGTAAAGGAAGAGTCCACGGTGACTCCTTTGTCCTGATGTCTGTCCCCTCCCAATGAGGCTGGGTGGGGGGCCTGGTGCAGGCCAGCACCCGCTCCCAGGCCCTCCCAGGCCCTTTAGCTTCCACTCTGTTCAGAGACTCTCCACCAAGTCCCTGGGGTCAGGCCAGAATTGCACCCCCCTCCCATGGGGGGCTCTCCCGTCCCCTCTCACCTGAGCAGTCCTCAGCCTTGGTGGCCGGGGAGGTGGCTGAGGGCCTGTGGGAATGTGACTGCTCCCCCAGGCAAAGCAGTGCAGCGATTTTCTCAAGAGCAAGGTGCCGCAGCCAGCCAGGCACGGGCTGCTGCAGGTCTTGCTTATGCACCAGGCGCACGATGAAGATGGTCTCGGCCAGGCTGATGACAAGCAGAGCCATGCACACGACAAAGTAGACGCCTGTGCACCCAGGGGGCGTGGAGAGACACATACAGGAGGTGGGGGCAGGGTCCCACGTCGGGTTGAGCTTCCCCCTCCCCTCGCCCCTGGCTCGGGCCTTACCAATGAGGGGCGTGCCGATGGCAGTGGCGGGCAGCGTGTCGGACACTATGATCAGGAAGACCGAGTAGCCCAGGAGGAGCGTGATCTTGAAGGAGACCCTCTCGCCACTGTTGGGCGGCAGGTAGAAGCCCACGATGTCCATGGCCATGAGGAAGATACTGGGCAGCAGCAGATTGACCGCATAGAACAGGGGCCGCCGGCGGATCACCACCTGGGCCCGGGAGAGGCGCTAGGGGGGATGCCGGGGCCAGATGGGCTCTGCACCCAGGAACCCCATCCCAGACCCCTTGCTTCCTAGAGCTTTCAGCCTGGGCTACTTGGAGAAAGAAATGGACAGACCCTATAGTCTGCCTCTGCCTGTTTGAGAGTGGTGTAGACTTCAGGATAAGAAAGGGGCAATTCAACTGATACAGGAGTTGGGGAAAGGGCTGAAGACATTGTTCCCAATAGGCTTCCTTACGTACACCTGCATGTGAAGGTCTGGCCGTCTCACTCACCCGTGCACCACACCCAGGCCCCGAGCCACTCACGTAGAACTTCATTTCTGCGTAGCAGTCGTTGCTTTCTATGCTGAACTCCCGAAACTGCGTCAGCACCCCGAGAAGCTCCCACTCGCCCTGGTTCATGAAGACACTCTTGTCCACCTTCACCTTCTCTGGCAAGCGCCACAGCGAGATGTTAATGTCTTGGACTGAGAGAGAAGAAACCAAATCAGCTTTAGAGACCTTGAGATGGGGGCACAGGAGGTGGGCAGCAGCGAGGGAGCCTGATCTCAGGGGGCTGGGGTTCAAGTCTTAGCTCTTAATCTTCAGCCTTGGCTCCTTCAGGTGTAAAATGAAATCATATTGCACATTCGTGCCTATCTCATGGGGCTGTGGTGAGGGCAAGTGACAGCTTGGATGAAAACCCAGAGCAAAATTGAAGAGCTGTGCAAACCATTTACTGGAAAGCCTTCCCTCACCACTCCACCCCCACTCTTTCCAACACCTTTCTAGATTTCCCCATTAGGATTACCCATTTAGGAAATGAACAAAAGTCAACATGCTTCACCTTTGCCTTGATAGAACTGCCTGTTTTTAAGGGTGAATTAAGAAAACTTATAGAACAGCAGTTCCACTTCTCTGTACCTACACTAAAGAAACAGAAATTCGTATGCACCAGGAGTTTCAATTGCAGCAAAATATCGGAAAAGATCTAACTGTCCATCAATCAGAAAAATACTTAATAAACTGTGATGCATCCAAATCATGAGATGTCCCGTAGCAGTTAAAATTTATAAGGAAGATCTAAATATGTCTGAATGTGCAAAAATGTCCAGGACTTACTGTTGAGTTAAAAGAAGATTGCAGTATATAATAGCATACAATATAATACATTTATGTAAAATAAAAACCCATAAAATAATTTCCTATAAAATGTAGATATGTATGTGCATACATATGCACATGTATGTGTGTACATATACATACATATATATACACACACATGCAGGTGTAGATATACATGCATATAGAATGATCTAGAAGAATATAAACTAAATTTATACTGATAAAGATAGTTAACTCTTGGTGTGGGGAGTTGGAGGTAGAGGTCAAAGGGGATTTAGCTTTATTTGTAAATACGGCTTTTATTCAAGGAGGTTACTTAATGCCTTTGCACTTTAAAGTTAATTAATAAATAAAATTAGAGTCGACAGGGAGGCTGCCTTTTTGCAGGAGGGCCATGTTAGCTTCACTGGACCTGTAGCGAGCACTGAGCGTTCACGCATTCAATAAAAATTTGCTGAGGACTTTTCCTTTGTGCTAAACATAGTGCTGGGATCTATTGGTGAGCAAGAAAGCCACAACCCTGTCCTTTCTTTTTATCTCTATTTGAGAAGTAGACACTGAACAAGTGCTTACAAGTGCCCTAGAGGTGGGGAGAACAGGGTGCCCTAAAACTGGGCAGCAGGCATGGCCTGGTCTGTGGGATGAGGCATTTCCCTGCAGAGCTGACACTTACGCTGTCAGGAGAAGGACGTGCAGGGTGGGTGTGCTTAGGGGCAGGGCTGGGGCAGGGGGGGAAGCAGAGATGGAGAAGAGGGCCAGGGTGGCCTAGGAGAGGAAGTGGCCTGTGAGAAACGGAAGGAGCAAGGGTCTTTGGGGACTGGAAAGGAGGGAGGCTGGATGGTGGGGCCAGTGGGCTGAGCCAAGGATTTGGACTGTGTCCCAGGAGAGCTGGGACGCCCTCAAGGGTTTTAAGCAGAGACTGACATGATCAGATTTGCATTTTAATAAGATCTCTTTGACTGCTGTGAGGATCAAGAATTGGAGGGGGCAAGAATGAATGAGGGAGCCAGTTAGGAGGCAATTTCAGAAGCCCAGGCAAGACACAAGAAGACAGACGAATATTGTATGATGTCACTTCGATGAAGTAGTTAGAATATGCAAATTCATGGAGTCAGAAATTAGAACACAGGCTACCAGGGGCAGGGATGGGGAAAGGGGAGTTAACTTGGTACACAGTTTCTGTTTGAGGTGACAGAAAAGTTTTGGTAATGGACAATGATGAGGGTAGCACAACATTGTGAATGTAATTAACACCACTGAACTGGATACTTGAAAGTGGCTAAAATGGGAAATTTTAGTTTGTATATATGTTAAGATAATAAAATTTAGAAAAAATCATAAAACTGTATAAGACAGAGTGAACCTTAATGGAAACTATGAAATACAGTTAATAATATAATTATAGTAATATTGGTTCATCAATTGTAACAAAGGTACTGCATTAGTGCATGATATTAACAATAGGGAAAACTGTATGTAAGTGAGGGGGGTGTCTATGGGAACTCTGCACTTCCTGCATGATTTTTCTGTAAACACTGCTCTAATAAAATAAAATTTTAATTACAAAACAAAAAGAAAAAAACCTAGGCAAGAGATGATGGTGACTATAATCAGAGGAGCGGCAGGGGAGATGAAGAGAAGTAGGTAGATTTTTTCTGAAGTTTGTGATCTTAGAAAAGAACCAATCCTTACTCAGCACTTTGCAGTCCATTCCCCATGACTTGTCAAATCCTTATAACAACTGAAAGTGGTGGCAAGGGGAACGATATGGCTCAGCCCTCTTTGGGAGCTGAGGCTCCATGACATTAGGAAAGTAAGTGGTAAGTTGGATAAGGGAATGCACCCTAGGTGGATGTCCCTGGGACCCCCACCCTGCACCCCCACACCCCCAAAGCCCACATGCTCACTGGTGTGCAGCCAGCTGGTGAAGGTCAGAGAGCAGTTCTGCACGTCAAAGGGGAAGTTGTAGATGTCGAGGCTGCAGGCCGTCACCACCTGCAGGGGCTTGTAGTTCTGGACCTCACCGTGGTGCCGCACATACACGTATGGGATGTTTGGAGACTTCCCCACGTCCACACTGGCCAGGGAAGAGGGGTCAGTGTGGAGGATCAGGAAGCAGCCCCCAGGTCAAGCCCTGGGAGTCTGCAGATTGCTGAGCAGCCCAGGAGGGAATAAAGTCCAGAGAGGACTAGGCAGCAGGAAAACCTGGACAGTTTGGTCTGGCCACAGTTTCCCAAACCTATCTTTGGCTTCCTTACTTGCCACTGTCAAGGCTACTTTCCAAGCAGTAAAGGGCATTTTTCCTTCTTTATTAGCCTGGCATTCTAGCCACAAAATGCAGGGAAGGAATCCAGGGACCCTAAAGCCATGTGTTATAAGGAGCATGCCTGACTGTCTCCACACATCACCTACCCAGGCTAGGCAGGGCTCAGTGCCCAGAACCCCCATCCCCACTGAGGGGCTGGCATGGAGGGACAGCAGAACCTAGGTTCCATCAGATTCTGACCCCATCCCTAGAAGTCCTGTGAGGTGAGAATAATCATTTCTGAGGGAAAAGGAACTAGAGAGATCATTGACAGGAACTGGGGGAAGTCAGAAAGTCCCACAAGACATCATCCCCTTCTCTTGGCTGATCCTGACCCTGGGGCTCTCCTGAGTGACCACTGTGAGGTGGAGTGATCTGAACATGGAGTCCTGAGCCTGCAGACTTCTGTGGAATCCGGCTCAAGGATGAGAAGTCAAGCCTAACGCTGCTCCTCCATCCAAACTGGAGATCCAGCTAGAAACTGGGGCAAAAGCCAACTGCCTGCCTTGGAAAACAGTCAGAGTGGTGCCCCCTGGAGTTGGGCAATGCCATGGGTACTGGCCGGAGGGTGACTGTCCCCCTGCCACCTTCTCCTTTCCATACATCCCCCAGCCATCTTCTCTGCCCTTGAATTCAGAGCCTGCAGGGACCTGAAGGGTGGGAGAAGATATGTCGGTCAGGGCCAAAAGAGATGATATTTGGCTGTTGGAAATAAAGGCTGGTGGGACCGACTTCATCTTGTGAGTGCAATTTGTGGCCATCTGGGCACATGTGTAGCTTGAAAGGCTTGAGAAAGCCCCCTGGCTTGAAATCTCCCCTGAGACCAGGAGTGGTGGCCACTGTCAAGTCCCCATTCCTTTCAGTAATATTATTGTCCCTTCTCAAACTTCACTGTCCCTCATCAGTTTATTATAACTAGGTGTGACTTCATTCTCTGGCTTCTTTTCTCTTGGGACAGGGGAACCTTGGACCAAGAAGCACAGAGTTTCAACATCTGGCCTAGAAGAAGGAGAGTTTAGGAAAGTAAAGGAGAGAAAATAAGACAAAAGGGAATTGTGGCCAAAGCCACCCTTACCTGCACTTCTGCAGACCTGGGTGGGAAGTCTCAAGTGCAACAGCAGGGGTCTCATCTCCCACCTCTAGGCCCAGCCCATGCCTTCTCCTGCCCTGCCCCACCCAGAGGACAATACTCACAACTCGTTGATGAGGATGTCGGGGACCCAGATGCTGTCAGTGGGGATGGACAATTTTGTGATGTTGTCAAAGTCCTCTGGGTTCCATTGGAGAAACTCATCATTCCAGTACTAGGGGAGGAGGGGGTACAGTCACAGGTGGCTCCTCAAATCCTGAGTGAGGGTCCTTCCCAACTCAGGCAGACCCCTCCCCGACGTGCTCAGGAAACAGGTGGGCATCTTCTTGGGAAAACCTGGGTGTGGGGGGCACCAGATCACTCAGCAGCAGCTTAGAGTCACTCCAGCTCTGTGCTCACACACTCCCTGCGTGGATACGTGACACAGACAGGCAGCCTCACCCTGAAGGTGTTCAGTCATTTCTAACGTTAGGAATCCCTTTTCCACCAATTCTGATTTTAGACAAAGTCTTCGGTCTTGGTCTGCTTGCATGTAAAGGAGAATAATAATTGCCACCTCCCAGGGCAGAGCTTGTTATTGTTAAGTTTTGATTAATCCATTCTCCACTCTCCTGCCAGAATGACTGGTCTAAAATGTAAATGTGATCATATCACTCCCTTGCTTAAAATTTCTCAGTGGCGCCTGGTTGTAAATTTCAAACCCACAGTCAAAAAAAGGCCTACATCATCTGGCCTCCACCTGTGTTTTGAGCCTCAGTTTTTTGCCAGCCTCTCTGTGAATTCTATACTCCAACCCTTTGGAATCAAGCACTATCGAAATCTCCACGTTTTTGCAAACGCTGCTCTCTCTCTCCCACGCTGCAGTCCCTGTCTGCTTTACCAAGGCCTCTGCCTGATCCCTCCTCCAGGAAATTCCCTGACCCCCACTCCCCAGGCCTTGCATTGCCTCCTCTTACGCCCATGGTTAGTATTTTTTGCTGTCTTGTTGCATTTTAATCTGCACCCTGAGAACTCATTGTGGGCAGGACCTGAGTTGAGTTTTTGTCTCTAATTCCAATCCCTTAGCACAGCCGCTGGACACTCCCTCACGGCTGACTGTACGGGGCTGGGGCAGAAGGTGACCCTAGAGGTACAGGGCTGGGGTGTAGGTCCGATGCCCAGGGCAGGGAGCTCCAGGCTGCTTTTTCTTTTTGGGTCCTTGCCTTGAGGCAGACAAGGATCGGCGCTCGGCTTCCCCTGACGCATGCGCTGGGGGTGGTGCTGGTGCACGCCCAAGAGGAGCGGGGCGGGAGCCAAGAGCCCCATAGGTGCCGGACGTGCCTGCAGAGCCACTCCCAGGCCTGGCCTCCGTGCTCTGTCCACGTCCTCCTGCCCCTGCCCCCGTCCCCCTCTTCAGCCACTGTAGTTCCCCTTCCGTCCCCATCTCTCCCAGGGCTGCCTCGGCTGTCTGCCCCTCCACCTTCCACCCCACCCCCAGACTTGCCAAGGCCCCAGAAGCAGCCACAGACCAGTGCCCATGAGAAGTTCAAAGAATGGGGGAATGGCTCTGGAGGTGAGGACTAAGGAGATGGAATTAACCTATTTCAATCACCCCATTAGGTTGTTGTCCAATTTGGCTTGGGAGAAGGAAGGACCTTCTGGCAATTAGAGCTGTTTGAAAGTGAAAGATGGCTGCCCTGTGAGCTCCCGCCCTGGAGGTGCACAGCAGGGGTGGGACGAGCACTTGTTTGAGATGCTGTGAGGAAATTCTGAAACCGGAAGAGGAGTAGGAGCTTTCTCCTCACATTTTTGAGCTTCCTTTAATCCCCAGGCCCAAAGGGAGAGGAGTCTAGACTCCAGGGTGTGGTGTTGAGGATGCGCCTGGGCCGCTGTGCCCACACCCCTCACCGGGGCCTCAGAGACTCCTGACTCCAGGGAGACAGAGGAACCATTCCTGGGTGCTAAGCCCCATCCCGGGAGAGAGAGGGATGGGGGGTGGCTGCTCACCTGCCGGTACCAGATGTATGTGGTCAGTACCTGATTCTTCTCATCCTGCGAGAGGAAAGGGAGATGGAATAGGGGGCCCTTTTGCTGGAGATCCCCCCTGTGCATACCAACCCCCACCCCAAAGGAGTTGCATCTCTGCACCCCTATTCCTTTGGGAGTGAAGAAAAGACCTGGGGAAGTGAGACAAGCTGGGGCGTATTTTAAAATACGAAAAGTCGTATTTTACTCAGGAACACATAAAAAGAAATACAATAATTTTTAACATCTATTTTATATTTTTAATAAATGTAAAATGATGAAAGATAATAATAGGAGGCATTTACCTACATACATGATATACAAATGGGGACTATGATATCCTTCCCACAATCTGTGTGTTTGTGTGTGTGTGTAGGAATGAAAGTAAGTTCATCACTCCCTCTCCCCATCCAATTCCCAGTTTCCCTTCCCGAACAACTACAGTACCCAGTTTGTTGTATTCCTTTCCAGAGATGTTCTAAAATGCAATGATTTCAGA
The DNA here is from genome assembly GCA_004027775.1 of Bradypus variegatus. Classification (NCBI taxonomy): domain Eukaryota; kingdom Metazoa; phylum Chordata; class Mammalia; order Pilosa; family Bradypodidae; genus Bradypus; species Bradypus variegatus. The sequence goes on from PVKY010005710.1 coordinate 13,957, forward strand.
GTATATCAAGGTGGGTAGTTGACTGTAGTAGAGACTGTGAAGTCACTTCCCACCCACCCTACCCCAACAGAGCATCCCTGCATCTCGGCATCGCCGCACTTCTGCAGCTGCCTTCTGTTTTGTCCCCGCACAATGCTGAGCAGCACACCCTCCCTGGGCAGTGCTGTACCCTACCTCAGTACATGACTAATTAACTAACTCCTTGCACAACCATTTAGTGACCCTTGCCATGTGCCAGCAGCCCATGTAAGACACCAAGAGCAGAGAGAAGAATAGGACGTAGTCTTAGCACACATAGAGCTTGCACAGGGCGAGGGCCATAATGATGTAATGGTGAAGAATCACAGTGGTAAGCGCTATTATACAACGTGAGCCGACGGCTGCAGGGGTGTGGGAGGGGGCGCCACCCAGGACAACCGCAGTCTTCGGGTTCGAGCAGCCACGCAGATGGGGCTGCAGCCCCTCCTCAGCCGTGGTGCAGCCCCCAGGTGCTCAGGGGCCTTGAACGCACCTCTGAGCGGGGGCTGGGGGCAGACACTCACCACACTGAGGATGGCGTAGACGATGACATCGATGGACACCAACGTGGGCGTCCTCCAGTCCCGCACCGGCCGCACGCCCTTCTTGTAGTTGGCCAGGAGGTGATCGGACAGCCTGAGCAGGGCAGGCCTGGGGCTGCTCCGGGCCTGGGCGGCCCCCCTCTGCCGGGCTGAGGAGGGGAGCCATTCAAAGTGGACGTCAGAGCCTGAGTCGGCCCCAGATCCCTGGCCCAGGACTGAAAGCTCTTAAAAGGAATATGTCACGCTGCGGCATGGATGAGCCTTGAAAACATCACACCAAGTGAAATATGAAGGGACAGATAGTGTAGGATTCCACTTATTGGAAATATCTAGAATAAGCACATTCAGAGGGACCAAAAAGTAGCAAAGGCCACTGAATTGGTACACTTAAAAATGGTGACAGTTGCAAACTTTGTTTGTTATCTGCTACCACAATTTAATTAATTAATTAATTAAGTCAAAGAAACAGAAGGTAGATTAGAAGAACCAGGGGCCTAGGGAAGGGGGATGAGAAGTTATTGCTTAACAGGTAGAGTTTCTGCTGATGAAAAAGTTTTAGTAATGGAAAGTGGTGATGGTAGCACATTGTAGAAGTAATTAATTCTACTGAATTGCATGCTTAAAAGTGGTTAAAATGGCAAATTGTGTTATATGTGTTAATGCAATTTAAATAAAAAGAAAAATGTCCCTGCCATTCCTAGCTCACAAAATTCCCAGACACTCGACCCCTACGAACTGAAATTCCCATTACAGAGCACCTTGTCGGCAGAGATTCCTGCCATAACTCAAAGGTGTGGTCTTGGTGGGGTGACCTAGGCCCTCATTTACCTGAGGGCAGGGAGCTTGGCTGTGAGAGAAGGAGTGACACGAGGCAGGTAAGGTTTGCAGTAGGCTAAGGGCTGAGCGAGGCTTAGAAAGAGGGGTCTGCCAGAGCTGGGTCTTGGGGGCCCTGGACCGGGGGACCCTGGGAGCTAAGGGAAAGCTGGCTCCAGGCATGGGATACTGAAAGACAAGAGGGGTGCAGAAAAGTGTGGCCTCAGTCTCAATTCGTAAGCCAAATGGCCTGCCTCAGGATTCTGCCTCAGTCCCAGTCAGCTCCTGCACAACTCACTGTCTCCTTCTTACCTGCCCCCAGCCTGTAACTGGTGAAGACGGAAGGGTGGGTGTCCAGAGAACACAGGAACACAGACATCCCCATCCCCTCCTGCAAAATCCATCCTAAGGATCCCCTCCCTCTCCACACACACACACACACACACAAGCTACTGGGGAAGGGATTGCCGAGTCCCCTTCATAGGGTTAGGAAGAAGGTTTGGGGATCAGTGCAGGGGAAACCAACTATCCCTGCTTCCAGGGCACGCAGTGACAAAGCCCTAGTCCCACTCTGTGGGAATTCCACATGCACCTTGGTTTTCCTTCTGGGAAATAGTGGAAGCACATCCTGAAGGGTACCATGAAATACAAAGGTGACAATGCCTGGGGCGGGCAGGAGATGGGGAGGGGAGAGCGCCCTTGAGAACCAGGGTTCAGGCTGCAAGGAGGAGAGAGGCCCACAAGAGTCCTTTGCAGAAAAAGTGCCAGCAGACCTGGCTTTCTCTAGAAATAATGGCCCTTCCTCCCATCTTGCCTATGATATGTGCACAACAGCAAATTGGCCCTACAGATTCCCCCGGCCTGTGTAACACACCTATCCCTGCCAAGCTGTCAGCTTCCCTCAGAAGGAAGAGCAGAGGGAGAAGGAAGAAAGGAGACTCTTGAGTTTGTCCTCAGGAATGCTATAAGGTAACATCGTTTTCATCTTAGAACAGGGGTGGCTCTCATGATGGCCCATTTTACAGATAAGGTTCTGTAAGTGGTGAGTACCATGCCCATTGGCATTCATCCAGAAGGTAAGGAAACCAGATTCAAACCCAGCTCATTGTGCCTCTTCTCTATGCCAGGGAACAGCCCAGATCCTATTGACTAGAGAGAACCAGGCTGAGACCACCAGGCTGTTGGAGCAAAGGGCCATGGCAAGGAGGGAAGGAGCATTTCCCCGGCCAAGGAAACCCCAGACCACAGTCTTCACTTACAGCTGGGCTCACTTGTCCTGCTGAGCTTCCCCAAATGACAGCTCACAAGGAGAAAAGTCATCGTACCCATCAACACTCATGTCTGTCAAGCCCTGGGATGTCATCCTTGCAATGATGCCCAACCCCAGCTCCAAACCACCTCTGTTCAGGGAGAAAACCTTCCGAGAATGGGAATGATAGGGTCTGCAGGAAAAGGATCCTTTTGCAACTAACACTTCCCATATTCAGGGGAAGCTGGAAAGGATGGGTTGGGGAATACAGACAGAAGTTTGGCATTATAGGAGTTTGGGAAATGAAGACCCAGAGAACCCATGCAATGAATGAAACCAGTGAAGTTGAGGAAAGATTACTAGGTTAGATCTGCTGCTAACAAGCAGGCCCCCTCTCTGGACCAGAATATTCTC
>PVKY010005711.1:0-16986 GCA_004027775.1 Bradypus variegatus
CACTTGCTGAGGGGAAATTGGAAAAAAGTTATATTTTTGGGGTAAAGAGAAAAGGAGGAATTGGACATTGAGGGCTATAGTAGTAATTCTCAACTTTGTCTACCAGTAGAATCACGTAGAAAACTTACTTATTTTAAATTTTTATTTTGAACTAATTTTAGACGTACAGAAAAGTTGCAAAAATTATACAAAGAATTTCTTTATATCCTTCTCCCTGCTTCCTCGAATGATAACTTCTTGCATAACCATAGTATAACTATCAAGAAGGGAAAATTAACATTGGTCCAATATTATTAACTATAATACAGACTTGATTCAGTTTTTCTGCTGATGTCCTTTTTGTGTTCCAGGATCCAATCCAGGACCCCCCATTACATTTAGTTGTTATTTCTTAGTCTCTGTAACCATTCCTCAGTCTTTCCTTTCATGACCTCGATACTTTTGAAGAGTGCTAATCGGTAATTTTGTACAATGTCCCTCAATCTGGGTTTGATGTTTTCCCATGACTGGAATGAGTTTGAGCATTTTTGGCAAGAAAACCACAAAAATACCATTGTGCCTCATATCAAGGGTTGGGGGAAGTTTAAAAATCTTGTTACTAGTGATGTTTATCTTGACCACTTGGTTAAGTTGGTTTCTGCTGGGTTTCTGCATTATAAAGTTACTATCTTCTGTTTAGTGTTGATAAATGTCTTGGGAAAAGTACTGTAAGACTATGCAAATTCTTTTTCTGCTCCAACTTTTGCTCACTAATTTTAGCACACATTTTTGGGTCTATCTGCAACAATTAGTCTGGTGTTGTTTGCCTAATGGCAGTTCTCAATCTCACTCTTTCTTTCTACATTTATCAATTGGAATTCTATTGCAAGGAATAGCTGTTTCTTCTTTCCCATTTACTTTGTAAATTTATTTGATTATACATTTCTATCAGTATGGACTCATGGATGTTTATTTTATTCTATGGGTTGAAAATCCAACATTATTTTTTTTTGTCCAAATTGTTCCAGCTTTGGCCATTGGGAGCCCCTGTAGGTCAACTTCTTCCAACAAGTCCTCATCATTTTTGAGCATTTCCTTAATTTGTGGCACCACAAGTTGTTCCTGGCTCATTTTATATTCCCCTGCCTTAGCCCTAAAATCATACACTTCTCACCTTGGGAACTTTCAAAATCTCGTGTCCAGGCCCCACCCAAAACCAATTAAATCAGAATGACTCAGGATGGGACCCAGGTGTCAGTAGTTTTTAAAGTCCCACAGGTGATTCCAATGTGCAGCCAAGTTTGGGAACCAGTGGGCCAGAGCAGCGTTTTTCTAACTTAAATGTACCTGTAAACTCCCCTGGAAATCTTGTTTAGATTCTGCTTGAGTAGGTGTGAGGCTGGGACTGAGAGTCTGCATTTTTAACAAGCAACCAGGTCTGCTTATTGGCAGAATACACTTTGTGGGGAAGGAGGTTAGAAGATACTATTTCCTCAAGTGCAAAAAGCCGTTGGGTTGCAAACTGGCTCAAGGCTGTGGAAAAAGTTGCTACTCACTAGGTTATTATTCAGCATTGTTTTATTTTTAATAAGTTTGGAGTCAGTGATGGAAGGAACTACTTGCCGTACAGTGTAGACAGAGTCAAAGGAGAGTGCCCTAAGAACTGAAAATAGAAAACTGAATCGTCTGACTCTGAAAGCAAACCTCTATAAGGAATAAAAACTAGTAAATGTGTTTGCTTGTTTTTATTTCCTAAATGGGCAGATTACTGAATAAATCTTTTTGAAAAATGAAGAGTGGTAAGAACATTTCATGCTGAAAGCATAAAAACAACAACAACAACAAAAGCCCAGATGTGAATATCCATCCTGGAAAGACAAATGCAAAAGATTGGAGTTTTCTGTGGGAAATAGGTCACCATTTTGAATTTTATTTAAACAAAATCCTCCAGGGAACACTGTCATCAGTACTTTCTGTGTATCAGCTCAGATTTTCCAGCTGTTTTCGTAAGCAAGCATATTCGTGGCCAGCTGCTAAACTGTCTTGGTCTTCCCAAGGTGGTTGGTCTCCAGGAGACTAAGAACAAAGGAGTTCAAAGACAAACGAGCCACAGGCAGTCAAATTCATTCTAACTACCTTCACCAGAGCTGTGCACATTTGCTCCATAAAATGGCTCTTTGATCTCCAAATTATAATCATCAGTAATTCTCAAGCCTTAGGATATTTGATACTTGTGTGGGATGGTGTGTAAAATATGCAGATTCTCCGACCTTTGGGTGGGGTCAGGGACCCAGTGTCCCCTGCTCCCTGGTGATCCGATGCCAGTGATCCACACACCACTCTGAGAAATACTGACTTCAGGGGTCAGGTCAGCAGCGTCCTTCTCTTTGCCCATCTTAGGCTTGTTTTAATTTGTTAACATGGTTTAGTTTCTCAACCCTCCTGACTTCTAGGTTAGAGAATTCAACAGCTGCAGTTCACTTTATTGCCCTGCCACCCCTGTCTTTTCAACCATCATTTAAAAATTTGTCTATTTATCTTCTGGGACCTTGTACTCTAAGTCTTCCTTTCCCATGGCCTTGAATACAAACGAAAGCTTGAGAGGGTGCGAGGGCTCTTCCTTCTGGCAGGAGGGTCAGAAACTGCCCTGGTCTGTATCAGAAACCCCAATCCAGGCTACTCCAACAGCCACCTTTTTTATTCATGCTCACTCTGCTTCCAAACTGTACTTCACTGGTCACAGGGATAGCAGGCAAATCCATCATTAATAATGATAATAATAACCTACCAAAGGTAGATAATAATCATCCTCATGATCCAAAAATAATCTATTTAGAATTTTTAGTTTATTAAATAGTCATGAACATATTTACTTGTAATTTTGCAAATAATGTTCATGCTGAGTTTGTGATGTCTTAATTTCATGTATATAAGAAAGAAGGATATGTGATCTCAGTTTTATTAAATCCTAAATCTAATCTTTGGGGAAAAGGCCATGAAACTGAGAATAGTCTAAGGGTATGATGGCTGGTCCACCCTTCAGAGACAGAGCCCGACATTCACACCTGGCCCCACCCACACAGCAGAGACTGGAAGAAACAACAGAGATTCCCAGGGGCAAGGTGTTCCCATTGCTCGAGAGAAGAAGACAGGAAACTTTGAGGCAAGTGTTCAATCATAAAACACAGTGAACATTTACCGAGTTCCCATGGGTGCTCGGCCTTGAACCAGACACTTGGGAGCATGTCTAACAGATTCCATTACCTGATTACTCTGGAGTAAGGCTGACCTTGTCCCTCCCATTCAGCAGGCTAACCTGGCTCTATTATGTGAAGCTACACTATTGGTGTTACTGTGGGGCACCCCGAGGTACCAGGACTTGGATTATGACTAAGTCCTTTTTATTTTCCTGTCTTCTGCTTACAGTGATACTACAGGGAAAATGTCTCACGTTCATCTCTGGTTCCAAGACCTCCAACATTAGGGACATTTATGAGAAGTTCTCTTAGAAGAGGCATTTTCCTGGCACCAAGGAAGATGTGTATAACTTAATTAGTAAGAAAAGAAAGATACCCTGTAGGTTTTAGGTAAATTAAAACTGATTTTGGTTCAATGGTTTGGCCATACCCCAGATTTTGTCTGTGGGAATAATTGGGATACTTTTGGGGAACTCTTCTGACTTTCTGTTTGTCTTCTATTAATTGAGTTATACTTTGAATTTGTTCAGTTATGGTCCAAAAATTCTTAGTTTGAACCACAGTCCTTCATGGGGAGTGGGTAGGAATGATCGAGGGCGCTAGTTTCAACTGCAAGTTTCAAAGTGGATTGTAAAATCCATTCAGTGCCTCACAACTAGCACTTTTATTTTCAATAAAATTACAAATTTCAGACTGCCTTGCTTATATGAAGGGTAAGTATTGTTTCATGAAACTTTATTTGCATTTATATGTATGCATATGTCATAAGTTGCAATGTAAAATATATTTATTTTGGGGGTTTATGATTTAAAAAGCTCAAGAAACACTGATCTACTACTTGTCTTTGATCTGTAGGGGTTAAGGATATGGATGCTGGGGCTGAACTGTCCCAATTTGAATCCTGGCTTCATCACTTGCTAGCTGTGTAACCTTGGGCAAGTTACTTAATGTCTCTGAGCCACATTTTTGCATCATTTCACAGAAGTGATGAGACTAATAACAGTAGTAGCTTCCTCATGATATGAGGGTTAGGTGAATTAACAATTGTAAAGTGCTTAAAACAGTAGTTGGCATATAGTAAGTCCCTTATGTGTTTGTAGGGGAGTGGGAAAGATCTTTTTTACCAAGTATATCCTTTTACATATTGATTCAGGACAACAAAGCCTCTACCTTATGGGCATTTATAATCTAGTATACACATATGCATTTGAAAAAGTTGTTCTGAGTTGCATTATACTGGAATATTTAGGAAAGAGTGCCCTGGAACCAGGCTGCCTGAGCTCAGACTGCTGCTCCACCACTCACTTGCTGTTGACCTGTGGCAAGTTATTTGCTCTTGCAGATCCTCAGTTTCTTAATCTACAAAGGGGGTGGGTGGGTGATAGAACTGATCTTAAAAGGGTATTTCCAAGATTAAATGCTACCATCTATATCATTTAATACATAGCTATAGAGATTCAAATGATGCCGTGCTTCTTCCTTCCCGATGTACTAAAACCACCCCCCCTTCCCCTCTTATGTGAATGGCTTGTTAAGTCGTCATTTCACTTTAGCTGTGGCAAATCAACCACATAGGGGCTCAGATAAAGACCAATACTCCTGACTAGAAAAGTAATTGTGAGGCCTAATGTCGGATTCAGGCAGCCCCACTGTGCTTTCTCTTCAGCCTCCCTCTTCACAGTTTAGCTAAGTCACTAGCATTGCCCTTTTGCCTCAGCAGGTCTTCACATTCCCAAGGATAATTCTGAAGTGTTACAGTGTAAGCCTAATGGCAGAGCCCGTTTTGCAGCGTGGCTCTCTGTGCCAATGAGGTCGCATCATATTTCCTTCCTCTTCATCTTGGGGGGAGGAAACTGATCAGGACAAAGCATGCTGTCCAATATGATGAAGTGCTTTGTATGCTGTATCACTTGTAAATAGAGTGATAGCATAAAAGGGTTCATTAGCTGAAGGGGCTTTCAACTTGAGCTCTTCAGTTCTTAAGGACCTTTGGCAAAGCCATTCTGACAAAGAGAAATCTAAAATTCTTGAGGACTCCTGAGCTTGAAGATCTGCCACGGTTATTCTGTAACTCTTCCCTCTTCTCCCACGGCACCTTGTTTCCTGTAGTACTTGGCACAGCTTTTAAAAATTAATAATGGAGCAATATTATGCAGTATCAATCTTTCGTTTGACCACAAGCTTCTCAAAGGCAGGGGATCTGCCTTATTCATCTTTGTATCCCTCCTCAAGCTCCTGGCACACATCTCAATCAATGTCTGTGGAATTGAATCTGGTTGAATTTATATCCCAGATCACGGTGCCAGAGCTCAGAATGGGACTGGAGCTGAAGGCAAGTAGGGGAATCGTTCATTTTCCACTGCTGAGCTCAGTGCTGGCTTCTGAGGAAATTTAGATCACTTCATCACCCCCAAGGCTGCCTCTTCCAGCCCAAAAGGAGGTTAAGATGATTTTCTCTAAGTTCTTAGAGGTAAGGAAAATGAAGCTCTCGCGCCTTGCAAGTTTACAGTCCTGGGCTAAGGAGAAGGTAAACTGGAAAGGTGAACTCCTTTGATCCGCTACTTAGATGATATGGAGACAGACGACGGTTACAGCACAGTGACCTTTCTAATTCAGCTTTGTCTGCCTAGCTTCTGGTGCAGGGCTCAGCACATTCTTAGTCCTAATTAAACGTGAGAGCACAATTTATTTTCCTATCAAATGGTACAACTCTTTGTTTTAATTTTCAACATTATAAACAGAAATAAAGGCAGAAAATAGGCTCTTGAAAACTTCCCATGTGTCCAAGCTAGGTGCTCTGATGACACGTTATATAAATTATTTGCTCTAATGCTGCCAATCCGGCAAGATTGGTATTAAAGTCTCCGTTTACAGTGAGGCAGCTGAGGTCCAGGGAGCTTAAGAATCAGGGGTTGGAACTCAGTTCTATTTGGTTCCAATATGCCACGAAGCTCCCCCTCCCTCCTCCAGCATACTGGTGGGTGCGTTTGTGTGCATGACTGTGATTCCTGACTCCACTCTCACTCTCCAAGATACCCGCGTGGCGCCCGGGTCTCCCTGGTCACCGCGCTCCTGCGGGATCTGGGGGCCTGCGACTGAGGCCCGCCTCTCCTTCCTAAAGCCCGCGCGGCTCAGGGCGCCGCAGTCTCCGCCCACCGGCGCGCCTGCCCTGCCATTGGCTCCCCGGGCTGCCCGTCTCTTCCGCTGGCCCCGCATGGTCCTGGAGGTAGATTTTGCTGGGGAAGCCGCAGTCCCGGTGGTTCGGGCGCTGCTGGGGAGGACCGTGCAGCTCAGAGCGCAGACCTCAGCTGTCATGTGCCCACGCGCAGGAGCCCCCGTCGCTCAGCGGACCCGGGCAGCTGCTAACTTGGCGGCGAGCTCCTGCGGCCCCGCCGCGGCCATGTAGTCGCCGGCGGGGCTCTCCGCAGCCCGGGAGCGGCAGACAGCGCAATCCGGAGCCGAGCCGCCCACGGCTTCCCCGGAGGCGCTGAGTGCGCGCCGCGCCCGCGAGCACTTGGGCCCGAAAGGGAAATGGGGGAGAAAGTTTCGGAGGCGTCGGAGCCGGTGTCCCGCAGTCACAGCGGCCACGATGCCCGGACCCTTGCCCCTGCAGCGGCCACCGTGTCGTCGCCGGGCGCTTCTTCGGCCGAGTCCTCCTCGGGCTCAGAAACTCTATCGGAGGAAAGGGAGCCTGGTGGCTTCTCTCGCGAGCAGCAGCAGCTGCCGCCGGCGGGCGGCGCCCTGAGTGCCCGACCTACCGCCGTATGGCTTCCCGCGCGCGGGGTACCCAGGCGCGGAACCGCCGCGCCGCCGCCGCCTCCCGGAGGAGCCGCGCCGCCCGCGCCCGGGGGCAGTAGCGCGTCCCAGGAGGAGCAGGACGAGGAGGTGGGCCCCACCTTCCCCACTTTGTCCCCTCCAGGTTCCGGCTGCCGGGCGACCCCAGCTCTCCACCTTGCGCGCGGGCGATGGAGAGGGGGCACTCCCGGACAGGAAGATGGGGAGGGTCCCTTCAGCGCGCTGTCCGGGGCTCGGGATAATGACAGTTAGGATTCTCCTTGTGAGTCACTTACTTTCCCCGTGGCTGTTATCTCCGTGTGTACGCCTACTTGTGTTGCTTGATGGTGTGCTTTTAAAAGGTCAAAACAGCAAACTCCTAATGTCTCTATTACCTATCAGTAAACTCCTAATCTGTCTGTCAATCTGTGAATGGATGTGATCTGGACGCCTTGCTAATCGCCGCAACTAAGATCTTATTCTCCGAAGTGGATGTTGCTTTCCAAAAGAAGCCTTCGCCCGAGGGGGCGCGTGGTTGGGAAGAAGTGGTGCGTTGGGCGGGGGAGCGGTACTGGTAAAGTTGCGCAGCGGGGTTTCAGTGGAGCCGGCCCTCTGGGATCGAGGGCGGGTGGTTTTGGCGGGTTCGGGCACCATGGGTCCTACTCCGGAACCGGGCTCTCCGCGCTGCGTTGGCGGCGCGGGCGTACGCGCCTGCAGCTCCCATTGCGACTGGTTTCCAAAGTGTCTGGTTGCGCGCTGGTAGCCATAGCCTAATCCGGAACGCTACACCTTGTTCGGGAGACTGTGCCTGTCCAGGTTTCCTGCAAGGATGTTCTTCCAAAACTTGTAGATCAAGTCCCGGCACACTGAACGTATGGCTTTATTGTTTTCCTGGCTGTTATCTCTGGCTTTTTTTTTTTCGGCCTTTGGAGGATAGTAGGAAACACAAGGTTCTTCATGTCTTGAAGATTGTTTGCTTTGGACGTTTCTATTGGGGAAGTCATCTTGATCAGGCGGGGCCAAAAATAAAACATCCCCCTGATATAGCCTCGTTCCAGAGTTCCTTGGTGCCCTAGTGGTATTTTCTGCATTTCTGATTGGGTTAGCTTTCTTAAATAATTGGCTTTGTCTCTCAGAAGAAGCAAGCTGAGACCAGTGCCCTGGCAGTAGCCCCTTGTGGCACCACCCTGGAGGCAAAGACTGGATCTGGCCCAAGGTTAGAGGAGGCAAGTCCCAGCCTGGCAGAGATGGAACAGACCTTAGCTGGTCGTTGGCCAAGCCTCTGGCAGTAACCAGGACCCATTCCTGAATGCTTGGGAGGATTGCAAGGACCCTAGACAGGTGTCTTGGGACCTTTTTCTGGAGTTGTCTCTGCTCCTCAGTTTTTGAGACCTTGTATGAGTCATTTCACTTCTCTGAGGTTCGGTTTCTATAATCTGTAAAATGAGGGGTTTGAACCAATTAAACTTCACTCTAAAGATCCTTTCCACTCTAACACTGTTTCTGATCAGGAATTTAAGATGGACCTAACGTTCCAGATTGACCTTGGAACTATTCCTTCAGTGGTGGGATGCTGGGGTTAGCCGAGTGCCATATCCACCAGAGAGCTAGCACCAAGCAGAGAGATGACCAGATGCTGTACTTTACCAGTTGGTTACATCTCCATTTGAAGATGCCAGGCAGGTGCCAGGTGTCACTCTGTGACATATGCCTTGACTTCCAGAGATGAGCACGCTCCACTGTGAAGCTGGGCATATACTTTATTGAGGTACCACCAGATCCTAATTTAATGTCACTGGTGGAGAAGATCCTAATTTAGCTTTGTCATTGGTGGAGAAGATGAGAGAATTAACTACTCAGTTTTCTATTTAGCTAGGAGACTGCCCCGTGATAAGTGGCTGGTCTTGCAGATGGTGGTGGTGGTGGAGTGTGGAGAATTTCTCACCCTTATCCCAATTCCATGACTGATTTATTACCTGGCCTTAGGGTGACAGTGTTTTACTTTCTCAGAAGCGTACATAATGATAGCTTATTTCAAGGCAATATGGGGAGGATTGGTTGATTGAAACACATTTTGAAAAGAGGAATGACTAATGTTGGTCAGTATTTGTGAAACCCCAGAATTGAATGTAAATTGATATGGTATTGCAATTTATTGTGTATCTTAACCTGTGGTAGGGAATGCTGGAATTTATCCAAGAGTGAAAATCCTGACTTGCTCTGAGAATTTTAAAGTGAACTAAAAATGTGGAGTCCCCTCTTCCTGCGTCCTTCTCGCCACACACAGGAGAGAAAAGATAGTCTTGGTGAAAGAGGTTTAAGTCCAGTTTAAGCCCATTATCTGGTTCTTACACTGGCGATGCCTATGGTGCAGAGGTTGTTAACGTTTTGGAAGGTTGTGGGCCTCTGAAAATCAAATAAAAGCTATGGACCCTCTCCTTAGAAAATGCACACAATTATAAGTACCATTCCAGAGAGTTCAGGAATGTTGGATTATGAACACTCACTTTAGTGGAAAGATCTAGGTTTGATTCATACCTCTGCCACCTTAACAGGTGTGGGGTGTGTACTATTCAACTTCTGTAAGCCTGTTTTCTCACCTCTTATATGGTAATAATAGTAATAGAGTTGTTAGGCATTTTACATACAGCATCTAATTTAATCCTAGTACAGTATCTGACATATATAGCATTGAATGCTAAATAAATAGAATATTAAATTGTTAAAGTTCATTTGTGATAAAATTTGTGAAATGGGAGTATAAGCTTGGTCTGGCTTGTTATTTTATTTATGTAAATTTATATGCTATCTACTTTCAGAGAATTTGAGGCTGTGACTTCTCAGTTTATTCCAATTTTATTGGTGCAAGCTGGGAAACAGTTTTTATATGTATAATGTTGGATTACGGCAAGGTACTTCTAAGTGTAGTGTTAGTTATGCTATAGCAAGGCACTGTGTATAAAGCATTACAAGACTTATGGACAGTCTATAAAATGGAAATAGGTTCGTTTAGATTAAAAGTTTTTAGGTCTAGTGTGGGAGACTAATTATTTTCCAAAGTTATTTACAGTTTTCTTACTGCATCAATTTTTAAAGGCAGTAAAACTCAAGTTTCTAGTGTATTACTGTCGTGCTTTTTTGGCAACCTTGTTAAAGCTATTTTGAGTGTATTCAGTAATGTCAATAGTCTTTGACCAATTTCTTATTTTATCTTATTGTCAATATTTGTGTAAACTTATATAAACTTGCCAAGTCTCATACACTTAAGCTATTGGTGTTTTAAAACAATACTTTGGTTGAACATGGCATTGATTCTAATCTTGACATATGTAATATCAAACACATGGGAGTTAGAGATGGCGTATGACTTTTTCTTTAAATAAACTGCGTGTGAACCTCTACTGCTTGTTCCCTGCCTGTGCATTTTGGGGATCTGTGCAAGTCCAGGGGGAGTGGACTGCATTTTTGGTGGTTAAGATGATCTAGATTGAAGGCCTGTTCCCCAGAAAACATTTTGGAGAATTACCCTTAGGCACGCTGCCCATCCCTTCCCAAAGCACCTGTTACCACTAATAAAGAACACCTGTGCTGTTTTGTAACTGTTGGGGAACACCTCAAGAGCAGGAATTTTGTTTTTGTTTGCTTAGTACTGTGCCTCTCTTATAGTAGGAAGGGTTCAGTAAATATATGTTGAATGAATGAGAAAAAGTAACATTTTTGAAAATAGTTGTAAATTTGATTGAAGGGTGACTCTGTGTGAATTATTTATTTTGTCTGTTGTAAATTTTGATGCTCAAACCTCCGGATCTCTCAACGGGAAAAACCTCATAGACTGTGGTGAAAAATATATGAGCAGCTTTTCCAGGTAAAATACGAACAAAGTAAAATTACTGAGAATCCTCTCAAAACATCTTTAAAATAACTTGTGTATTAACTCTGCTTTTCACTGTGTGTATTGAAACTTGAAACTTTCAGGGATTCTTAGAATGGCAGAAAAGGACTTACAGTTAAAGGGATTTTCAACTCAATATAAAGCAGCTTGTTTTATTGGCAAAATTGGGAGTTTCTTTTATTAAAAATAAGCATAATTATGGGATATCTTTAAACTCTTCTATGAATTGATAATGAGTGTGAAGACTGCCGTTAATATCATTTTGTGTGTGCATGGGGGGGGCGGGGTGTCCCCACCTGATAGTAGTGCAGTGGGTGGATTTCTAGTGTTCATTAGTTAGAATAAATAGCAAAAAAGCAATCATGAATTTGGCAAAGCTTTTCACTGAGTTTATATTTTATGAATCATGGCTACTACAAGATTTGACAAAAAATAGCACATAAATCTTGGCATATCAATTATTTAGTCTCCTTTTCAACTCACTACTTCAATAAAGAGCCAGGAGATCAAGAAATTCATCCGTTAGCCAGTATACATTGAGCTCCAACTCTGTGTGGGGCATGGTCCTGGAAACTGAAGAAGTGAAGGTGGACAAGAGAGAGTTTTGGCCTCGTGAAGTGTAAAACCCAGTGGGGGAGAGAGTCATTATACTCAGGAGTATTAATTAATTGGCTTCAAGTGTGGTAAACGGGGTGCAGGAGGACAGGCTGTGAGGGAGGTGTGACTGAACCGGGAATTAAGGACTGCCCCGCTCAGCTCAGGGAGTGATGTTTAAGCTGAGACCTATGGGATGTGCAGGAGTTAGCTGGGGGATGGGAAGGGTTTTGAGAGGCCCAGGTAGGGGGAACTGCAGGTGTGGGGGCCCTGGAGCAGGGGAGAGCATGGCAGGTCTGGAGCCCTGAGAGGTATCCTGGGTGTTTGGAGGGGAGAAGAGGCGAGCATGGTGTCAGGTGGAACTGGAGAAAGCTGCAGCCGCTGGCTCGTACAGAACTTTTGGACTTTATTCTGAGGATTTTAGGAGGCACTGAAGGAGTTAAGCAAGGAAGTGACGCTAGCAGATTTATATTTTGGGAATGCCGGGCAGCATGAAGTCCATCTGTTGGGAACTGCTGGTATAACCTGTTTAAATGTTCAAATGTTGGGACATAACCCAAGAAGACGGCATCTTAATAAATAGTGTGTAGGTGGGGGGACATTCTTGGAAGGGCAGGTTTGCTAGGTAAATGCATATGAAATATAACAGGAAAAGAATTTAGAATTTATTCGAGAGAATATCTTAGTGTGAATATTTACTACTTTTCACTGTGAAATTTTCTTAAGCTTAGTATTTTCTCAAAGGAAGAATTTTATTAGCATGACTAGAGACTGAGAAGAGGGCCTTGTGAATGTTCATTTCTACAGTAAATTGCAGAGAAACATTTTCTCCTGGTGAATGTGAGGGAAAATCATCCTGACATGTGCTTTCTCTGTTTCTAGGAAGTGTGGTGTTTGTGAGCTAGCACACATTAAGAAAGTATAGCTTGTCTGCTTGGATTTTCCTAGGGAAGGAAAGGTCAGCCTCAAAGAACTAAGGCTTTTCTCCACTCCACCTCTGGTCCTAGGTAAATCAAAGAAGATCAAATATTTATATTTTGTCAGTGTTGCAGAGCAGGCTAATTGACACTCAATGGATACAGTGTATGAGTCCAGTTTCCTTTCTGTTTGTCCCTGTGAGGAAGAGTACGGAAGGGCTTTGAATGTGGGTTGCAACAATAACAAACCGTACAAGGAATCCTTGTAAGACATTTCTGACAATGGAACAGTCTAGTAACTAAGTGGCCAGGCATTGGAGAAAGCTGAGTGGTGTGTGTTTGTGTATGTGTGTGTGTGTGTGCGCATCTTAGAGGAGATGATTGTGCTTCTTAAGTGAAAGACACCCTATGTCATTTACAATCATGCTTTTACATTCTGTGGTGTTTCCTGGAAAGGGCTTGTGTTGCTTTCCTGTCATTTCTTCATTGCGCAGCAGCCAGTGTTTCCCTGCTCTGGGGTCAGGGTCTTCCGTGCCTAAGGGTACGGACTTCAGAGGCTGGGTCAGCCAATGATGGGCTTTGTGATGTTGGACAGGATGGCAATGCTGAGCCTGTTTCCTTATCTGTCAAATGGGGGTGCCAGTACTTCTTGCAGGGGGTTGTTATGAGAATTAGTGAGATGTGTTATAAAGCGTACCCACCACATAGATGCTTGGCACATAGTAAGCTCTCCATAAATGATGTTGGCTGGTATTACGGTATATGGAAAAGCTGGTTTATGCTGAATGTCAGTGCCAGAGCCAGGGATAAGCAGAAATCTCTAGGTGTCTTCTGCAGTGGATTATACTACCAGGGTGTTTGCTGGTCCTTGGCAGGCCCTGCCATTCTTGAATAGGTAGATGTGTAACATAGTTATCACTTTTAATTTCATGGACAGAGCATTTCTTATGATGTAGGAACAGCAAAGCTTTATGGCGTGTGGTTCATTAACCCTTTTATTAATACACTCTCTCGTAGAACCTGCTTTTAGTGATCAGCTATTAAAAAATATCCTAAAAGACTCTATGAACATGTTTTAAATTACCAGTGGCAACAAGGGTTTTAGTCAGCAGTTTGATGAGGTTGGTAGGATGACCGTGTACTTTAAACTTCCTAGGTGATGTTTGTGGGCTGACAAGGGAGTAAGAAGGAAATCAAGTGATTATCTAGAAGCCAACTTTTGTTCCTATAAGCGTTGGAAGGTGAGGGAGGTGGTCCAGGGGCCATTCCAACTAACTTTTAGAAATGTGATAGAACTTCTAAAAATGCAAGAACTCATGTATGTAAACTATCCAACAAAAATTCTATTTTGTCCCTTTGGGGTAGTGTTAACATTTCAATTTTAAAGACAAGGATACAAATAGTACAAATAATCTAGGAGCACTTTTGGTGGACTTCAGCTGCTGGTGTGGTGACTGCAGATCACTTCCCCTCCACCTAGGGGGAAGCACCACTTGGTGCTCTGTCCTAGGAATGTGCTTAGGTTGACATTTACACAGCTTTATATCATGTAGTTCAAAGATTCTTGTTTCTTGTGAGTCCAACATTTTTCTGTGTTTTCTTATCTGGTAATGCTATTTTATATTAATGCATAACATAAGATATGACTAAGCAGCAGTCTTTCTATAAAAGCTTCTGTGTATTTGTTTCTTTTCCTTTCTCTCCCAGCACTTTCTCACCTGGTTCAGAATTCATGGGAAGGATTGGGCAGGAGTCACCTGTGCTTCCAGGTTAGCAGAGAAAACCATGCCCTAAGTGTGAAATGTTGTTTCAGGACCGTGGTCAGCGGTACACATACATTGCAGTCATATTTAAATCTATAGAACAGCTGTGAAATTTTTGGTAGATCCTCCACCTTCTCTTAATGAAAAATATTCACTGCTCATTTTATGATTTGAAGCCTTAAGTAGCCACATGTATTTCTGTGAGAGAATTTATAATTCTGTACCCGAAGCCTGTACTCTTTTGCTAGCCCATCAATTCTTATCTTGGACACAGTCAATACAATTTCGATGATGATACATACTTCCATTGGACCTTTCAGCCCAAAAAGTTTGTACTGATATTGGGAGGGTAGGGGAGAGGAGACAGGTGGGAGGGAGAATAGAAATACTGACATTTTGGCCTTCTTTTCCTAACTAATTTCATAGGCTATCATGTGGAAAATGAAAATTTGATTTTAATGTTCTTGACTTTGTAATTTAGCTGTATTTTCAGTGGATGGCAAGCTCAGAAGTGCACCCAGTTTAGTTTTGGTAGATGAGTGTATGTATATTAACAAAGCAACATCAGATGTGGTCCTTTTGACCTCTGTCTGAGAACTTTAGTCAACTGCTTCTTTAATAAGTTATGAAGTTAGTTGTGTAGCTCTCTTCTGGCTAGTGACTGTGACTTTCTATCTTTGGTTTTTTTCTGTAAAAAATAATAGTATCATATCAAGGACTTCTGGTCTTAACTTTTATCTTTTCAGCCATTTCTATATACTGAAATAGAAGCGTCTTTAGCAATACAGGAAGAGCCTCATCAGTGGTAGGAAAACAAAGTTAAATTGGGCTAGAAATGAAGGTTAAAATCTCATGTTGCTGTACACTTATTGAGATTTATATTCACAAAAGTCACAAATTTAAAATTGCTTCTTAGGGCAACCAATAGCTAGATAAACTACCTTACGACATTGAAATGGAATGCAGTTGTGATGAAATCCACGTTGTGTATAAAGTTTAAATTATTTCAGAAATAGATTCTTTATGAATAAATTGGTGCCATTGAGATATCTCTACATTCTACACACACAAAACACAGACACACAATTTGCTTTGTCACTCTTAGTTTTACTGGGGTATTTAACTGAAATGATTTGAGCCCTTGCCCCCAGCTTCTTATTTTAAAATGGCAGTTTTGAAGATACTCATAAAGATGCAGCCATAAAGGGGAGAATTTCTCCAGAGGAAAGGGCCATCCTAGAGGCTTGATTGGTGAGGAAGAACCATTGAAAGGTTTTGCTTTAGGAAAAGAATCTCTGACTCATCCCAAATGAGTGAAGTAGATGTCAGGAAAACCCAAGAAAATTCTGACCTTCCCGTTCTTGTGTAACTTATTAGAAGAGCAAGTAGAAGCACTGTGTGAAGTCAGTGTGACCTTTGGTTTAAAAACTGAGTATGTGTGAGCATGAGAGAGCAAAGGAAGGTGAGAATTAGAGGAAATACTGCCAAGAAAGAAAGACTGTCTTCTCTTGGCCTGATATTTTGGTGCTTTAAATTGCTTATCTATTCTTTGAAATATTACTTTGTATTTTATTTCCTTGGAATTTCTTGTTTATCTATTCTTGAGGCATGATGAAGTTTCCTAATAAGGCATCCTGGTTCACTGTCTGTTGGGAAAAGGTATAGTCCAGAAAGTGCCCATAAGACCTTTTAGGACTAGTTTTAACCCTCAATGATGGGGAGGTCTTAGCCAAGAAGCATATTCTATAGGAGAACAAGAGATAAAATGGAAAATTGCAACTTAGAACTCTCTTGGTTTTCTTCATAAAAATGTCAATATCATTTTTGTTCTCAAGATTTCCACTTTGAAATTAAAACATTTCTGTCTGGAGAAAGCTTAGCTTACATGTGTGACTGCCTGAGTTTTTAAATTATGGAATAAAACCAGTTAGGAACAGTTGTCACCCCTACCGATGGAGTAACAATACAACAGATCATATTGTCTTAAGTTTCTTTAAAATTATTTCTGAATCATTACTTCCTATGTAATAGGTTGTACTTTTTCTATTTTCTTTTTATCCCCATCCCCTTTCCTCTTTATAGCTTGGTCATTTGAAATTTTAAAAAGAATGTGACAGACTGCTTTGGCTGGAAAATTGTAGTAAAACCTTTGTTAAACAGAATGTTAGGGGAAAAGGTCTTTTTTGGTTACCTGAATTTTATAATTCACTAAAGATTCATTTGAATGCTCTTTTTATTCTCATCTTGTTGCTTACCTTTTCTCTGTAATATCATGGTGCATTTTCCTGCCTTATTATTCTGTGCTGAACAAGCTAGATTTAAAAGAATTATTGGATATCTTGTAGTGCTTTAGGGCTCTCACCTTGGACATCAATCATCTTTGAAAACTATTGAAGACATAGAAGTATATAAGAAGAGCTAAAAAGAGAATATAGAATTGTGTGTGTGCTGTTAATGAAAGCAGGTGTCTTGTTTTTTTTTAATTTTAAAAGTTGAAGATTGCAAAACAAGTTATATCTTCTCAAAATTTTACTGCACTGTTTTTGTTCCTGCACGATGCAAGTTCTCATACTGTTAATATTTGTAGAATACTTGAGTACATAGTGTTGGAACTGCTTTTGCAGTTAATAGTTTACATATTCTCTCTCCCTGTTCCACTGGATTGTAAGTTGAAGGAATGTCTTATCAAGTTGACATCCTTGAAATGGGAGGGGCGCATGGCATATAGTGGATAATAATAATAATAATAATAATAAATTGAATAAATTGATACCATTCTGACACCATTCTGAGGGCCTCACATGAATTTACTCATGTAAATTTTACAAAAGTCATTTTGAAATTAAAGTGATAAATTGTTCCCACACTAG
>PVKY010005712.1:0-16984 GCA_004027775.1 Bradypus variegatus
CTCCAGTAACGTCCATGTTAGGGTATTCCACCCCAGGGAGCCAGAAATGGGCAGTGCTCAGTAATGCCCGTTTTTTCGATAGGGTGCACCAGCAATTAGAGACTGGGTTGGGCGTGTGCACCACTTGCCGACAGTTCCACTGAAGGTTTCTTTTGTTTCTTGCTTGCCGACTGCTAAGGCTGCTCCCTGGGTTTTATGCTTTTGGCCCCTGGGCCTGGATGTGTGTGGGGCTCGAAGTCACTGCTTGGAATGGCTCTGTGGTCTGAGACCACGGCAGGAGGTGCCCATGGCGGAATGCTGCCGCTGTGTGACATTTAAGCTGCACAGGACCAAGTGAAAGGGAGGGGTGTTCTGGAATGGCAGGTTCAAGTTGTAGATCGACCTCTTTTTTTGGGTGGTTTTTAATTTTCTTTGATCCAGCCTTTGTGGAGTCCCCCAGTCTCTGTTGTCCTCCAGAGTTCCCGGCAGAAACAATCCCTGGGATGTCTTATGTTGCCATCTTGATGACATCACTTCTTCAACATGATAAAGAGAATATATCGAAAATATATAGCTAATATTATATTCAATGGTGAAAGTCTGAAAGCCTTCCTCCTAATATTAGGAATAAGACAAGGATGCTCAATTTCACCACTGCTGTTCAACATTGTACTGGAAGTTCTAGCCAGAGTAATTGGGCACAAAAAAGGAAGTTGCAGGGTATAAAATAGATATACAAAAATAAGTTGTATTTCTACACACCTGCAGTGAACAATCCGAAAAGGAAATCAAGAGACCAGTTCCATTTATAATAGCATCTAAAAGAATAAAATATCAAGAATGTAAAATAATTGTAGAGTAAAATAAGTAAATAGAAAGACATCCTTTTTTCATGGATTGGAAGACTTAATATTGTTAAGATGTCAGTACTACCCAAAGTGATTTATAGATTCAACACAACACCAGTCAAAATTCCAGCAGCTTTTTTTCCACAGAAATGGAAAAGCTAAGTCTTCAAATTCTCTTGAAGCAACATGGGGCCCTGAATAGCTGAAGGAATTTTCAAAAGGAAAATTAAGTTGGAGACTCACACTTCCCAATTTCAAAACATACTAGAAAAGTAGGTTATCGAAACAGTGAGTTACTGGCATAAGGACAAACAAATAGATGGTCTAATGGACTAGAACTGAGGGTTCAGAAATCAACCCACACATCTATGGCCAATTGTTTTTTTTTAATTCAGTTTTATTCAAACACACTCACATAACATACAATCATCCATGGTATACAGTCGATTGTTCACAGTATGATCATATAGTTATGCATTCATCACCACAATCTATTTCTGAACATTTTCCCCACATCAGAAAGAACCAGAACCAGAATAAAAAATAAAAATGAAAAAAGAACACCCAAACCACCCCCCTATCCCATCCTATTTGTCATTTAGTTTTTATCCCCGTTTTTCTGCTCATCCATCCATACACTAGATTTAAATTTGGATTAAAAAAAAAAAAAGTGAGTGAAAACTAATCAATGTCAGCCCATTTTCAAAGATGAGAGAGCCTCTTTTGGATTTCAGTCTTGAGTTCATAATTTTTGGAGTCTAATTTAGACCATTATTTTCGTTTCTGGAAATGGATTTCAGCCTAGAAAAGTTGGCCAGAATATTCTTTGTCAAATTAAATTCCCAGAGACAATCTTGTTAGGAGTGAGTGGGTTGAATGAAATGTTTACATAGTTACCTTTGACTAGCCTTGTCAAAAAGGATTCAAAGTATTTGGGTGTTATTAAGTTACCCAGTCAGAAAGACTTAAGTCTTGTATCGGTTTTATGCTGGTGAGTTGGAAGATGTGCATTCATTATATATTTTCCGGTAACTTGAGCCTTATTCTGTTTGCCCATAATGGTTTTTACCATGGTTTGTTCCAGGATAGCATTTTAAGTTGCACTGGTTTGGCCCAGACCCAGTGTGCATACTTAAACGCATGGGGACTTTCAGAAAGAAATGTGCTCCCCTCTTTTTCTTGAAATACAAGCCCTCTTGGTCTGTCTTTTGTCGCCCCACTTTTGAGAGTGACATGGATGTGAAGAAATGCTTGGCTTGAGGGCCGGGCTGTTCCTGATGACTGTGAGCCAGGGTGGCTTGGATGCAGCTGATTGTGGCCACGTGGGAATGTGTGTCCACGGTGGCAGTGCTGGGATTTTTCAGATGAACAAAGCTGAAAGTCTGTGTTTTTACGTGAAATATCCCAGCTTACATATCTTGACTGAAATAGATCCCAACAACAGAAGACAGATGAAACAGAACATGTAGGCAGTCTGGATTTAGTGGGGTGGGGGAGACCTCTGGCCTGCAGGGAGCAGGTAGACTTTCATGTTGGGTGCAGTAAGCCCTCTGTGCCTTGCCTTTCTGTACCCTGATTCTCTAGTAACGTACTCCTCTCTTGCTTTTCCTCCTGTTCATTCATTTCTTCTAAAAATACTGGCTCTCTCATAGGCCAGGCCCTGCCCTGCACCCTGCTGTGACAGCAGTGGACACAACAGTTAGAAACCCCTGTCCTTGGGCTGTTGACCTTGTGCTCAGCTTTTGGTTGGCCAAAGCCTTTCCTTTTTCCTTCTGTTGTTTGGAGAGGCTTGCATGTATACAGTCATGCTGAGTTTTTGAGAACGTTAATTGGAACATAGTATGCACATGTTCCTATATATGTGTATATATACATGCTATACATATGTCTAATTATCCAAAATACATAATTTCAGTACATACACATTTCTTTATTCTTTTCAGTGGATGCTTAGTACTTCATGGAGTGGCTATACCAAAGTTGTAAACAAGTCCCTATAGGTAAGTCTTTACGTGTTTGCCAGTTTTTTATATCTCAATATTGTAATGAACGTCCTTGGGCAGTTGTATATTTCCATAGGCTAAATTCCTAGAAGTGAAACTACTTGATCAATATATATGAACATTTTGATAGGTAATGCTGAAATGCTCTCCATGAAGTCTACAACTGGCTTTACCATCTTTATTTGTTTCTGGGATGCCCATTTCCCAACAGCCTTACCAGTCCTGAATTTTATGGTCTCTTTGATTTTGGCTAATCTGATAAACCTTAGTTGCCTTGCTTTATGTTTTATTTCTTTATTAATGGGATTTTGAGCATTTTTGATGTTTAGCTGTCATTTTGTGTTTCTTTGTGGGTTGTTTGACTCTGATTTGTGAGAAGTCTTTTGTATATTAGGGATGAGGAACCTTTTCTCTGTTATATGCTGTAAATATATATGTTTAAATTTTATTTTTTTTGTGTGTGTGTATATATATATCCATAAAAAAACATAAAGCAAGGTCTGCATCAGGTGGGTTAGCTTAGGACCATTTACTTTAGCCAATCCTTGAAATCATGGGTTTAATGAATTAGTTGTAACTTTTTCTAATAGACATTCAAATTACAAACATATCCATTACCATCACAAGTTTTAACGAGTTGTTCAACCATTGGTTGTAGCGTTGCTATCCATTGGGGTACCTGTACCATACATTTGGAAACACTGTTTTAGATGAATAGTTTCATTCACTGTAATTGATCGTGTTTAATTTCTCCAACTTGACTGTAAGCTCACTGGGGTCAGAAATCATTTTTTTTTATTTGTAAATTGAGGTGTACTTTACAGACAGTAAAATTTACACTTTTAAATGCACAGGTCTCTGATCTTTGGCAAGCACGTTCAATCCTGCAATGACCATCACAAATCAAGATAAGAAACGACTCCACAGCCCACTGTATGCCCCCGTGCCTCTTTGTCATAACCGTCCCCCAACCCTCAGTCTTGTTAAAGTCAGTTCTGTTTTCTGTCCTGCAGTTTTGCCAGCTCCCAAAGGCCGTATTAATGAATCACTTGGCGTCACAGCAGTTGGGATTCATCCCACGGGGCTGGGGTGTCGGGGCTGCTTCCTTGAGTTGCCAAGTAGTGTTCGGTTGTTTGGCTGTAGCAGAGTTTGTTGATCTGTTCACAGCTGTTGACCAGTATTAATATGTTCATATGTTTCAGTGGTTAATTAAAAAAAGAATTTAGTATAGTACTGATGATGCCCTACAGTTGTGTCCTCCTTTTTCTACTTAATATGTCTAAGCATTTTTCCGTTTTTATTACTTGGTCCCCATCTAGAAGTTGAGCTCTGGATGTTTCTGATTATACTTCTTTTTGCTTTTACTGTATTAATCTGCATTGGCTATTTTAAGGCACAGAGAGTTTTTATTTTTAATTTGTATGCTAATTTCCTTAGCACAGATTTCCAGAAGTAGAATTACTAGGTCAGAGGTTATGGCATCACATGGGATTTCCCCCACTTCCCCACTACTTTCTGTAGTCACTTGCACTAAGCATTTTGGGGTCTGTGTGTCCATTTGAAATCTTTGCTGCATCTTCCCAACTTGCTTCCAAAATTCCTTTTTGTCTAATTTTACATCTTGGCTAAGTGGATTGGGGGAAAATTTATTTCAATTTTGTATTGTTTTTATTAGTTGTAAGGTTGGACAGCTTCCTCTAAGTTGGCTAAGTAGATATTTTTCTTCCTTTGGTCTATACATTTTCCTATTGGGTTGGTATGGTTTTTCTCATGGATTTGTGTGAGCATTTGTACTGGTGCTAGGTAGCCCTTTATCATTAGTTGCTTCACATATCCTTTCCAAGATAGTTGGTTTTTAACTTTGATTTTACTTTTGATTTTTAAATGTTTAAAAATTGTGTATTGTTAATTCCATCTTTCTTTTCAGATACACCTTCATTAATTTTAAGTCTAGGAAATTGAATTCCCTCCAGAGTTTCAGTGAGTATTTACTTCTTTGTTCTTAAAGTTTGCCTGTTGTGATTTTTTTATATATTTAATATAACACTTGGAATTTAGCTTATAAAAT
This sequence comes from Bradypus variegatus, assembly GCA_004027775.1. NCBI lineage: Eukaryota > Metazoa > Chordata > Mammalia > Pilosa > Bradypodidae > Bradypus > Bradypus variegatus. Next base: position 4,899 of record PVKY010005712.1, read on the forward strand.
AGCTTAATTCTTTTTTATATTAGAGCAGTTATAGGTTTACAGAAAAATCATGCAGAAAGTACGTGTTCCCCTACACCCCTTCGTTGCAGTTTTCCCTATTAACATTTTACATTAATGTGGTATCTTCATTACAATTGATACAACAATATTATAATAATTATATTGTTAACTATACTCCATAGAACTTATATACAAATTAAAATTTCCCATTTTATCCACTTTCAAATATATAGTCTGGTGTGGTGTTAATTATATTCACAAAGTTGTGTCTCCGTCATCATCATCCACCATCATCCATTGCCAAAACTTTTCTGTCACTCCGAATTAAACATGAATTCCCCATTGTCCATCCCTGCTTGGCCCCTGGGAACCTATAGTACCGTTTCTGACTCTATGAATTTGCATATTCTGCTTATTTTGTATAAGTGAGGTCATACAATATTTGTCCTTTTGTGTCTGGCTTATTTCACTCAGTAGTATGTCTTCAGTGTTCATCTATGTTGTCAAACGTATGAGAACTTTATTCCTTTTTATGGCTGAATAGTACTCTGTTGCATATGTAGCACAATTTGTTTATCCATTCATCTGTCAATGGGCATGGATTTGTTCCACCTTTTGGTAGCTGTGAAAGCTTAATTCATTTTAGTGTATGATTTTTGGTGAGAATTTAAATGGAATTTTCTGAATGTGTCAGTCATGTGACCTAACATATTTGTCTGTCCATCCATCCCACCATCCATCCCTCCATCCATCCATCCATCCATCCTTCCATCCATCCATCCATCTATCCATCTATCTATCTGTCTATCCCCGGTGATTACTCTCCCGCTGGATCATTATATGTGAGAGAGTTTCTTTCTGGGCCCCCTGTTCTCTCTTACTGATACCGTTTGACATTTTGGGAATGTAGGAAATGATCCTGACATGCCCTAGATGTATTTATTTATTTTATTCCTGTGCCTTTTCCACACTTGCCTCTTTTCACAATGCTCGTTTGAAGAACAGGAACAAAAGCTCTCTAAGTAATAAGTGTGGCTTATAGTTCCCTTCCCTTGTGCCCACAGAGCTCACAGTACCCCTGTGGGTGATCAGCTCTGCCAGGCTCTGCGTGGCACATTTTGGGCTTACTAAGGCAGTTCCTTGTTGTCCTTTTTTTCCCCTGTCAAGGTATGTTTGATGCAGCTTGCCTGTTATCTTCTGACCCCAACTTCAGAGACTGTCCCTCTGATAAGAATGTACTTTCTTCCTGCTGGTTTAAATTTGTACTTTTTATGTTTGCTGATAACATACTTGTACATCCACAAGGTCTGTAGCTTTTGATTTCATAAGTACATGTATATTTACATTTGATCTGGTGACTTGGAACTGTAAAGCTTCTAAGTTTCATTACTGCTTCAGATTTATTACTCTTCATCCCCTGTCCTTATTCTCCTGGAGATAAGCAGTGTTTCCCTTCTGGTAAAAGGGGCTCCTTCTTGTCTTCGTAAGCTGCTTGCCATGGGGGAGAAGTGAGGGGCTGTGTGATCACTGTCCAGGCAGCCTGGAGGGGGCACGTGGAAGGAACCCAAAGGAGATGGGAAGCCAGGGGCATCGGTGAGTGATGAGAGCCCACGTTGGATGGGCTTATGTCGTGGGACTGTGCTGACAAAAGCCTGTTGGCTTCTGATGTGATGAGTCAGTGCTCGGTTCTGCCATTAGGATTCAGGTTTTCTCCACCTGCTTCTCTTAAAAAATGAAGTGGCGGGGCTGCGTGGCCTGCATTCCTTGGTAGTAGGAGTCAGAGGGATATGAGCAGCCTGCTTTGTGGGGATGCTGTCCTGCCTCTCCTGTCCGAAGCCGGACACCAAGCTCGATGTCCTTTGCAGTTTATCATAGCCTTTGCACTGTTGTTCTCTTGGGGGAGGAGAATGTTTTGTGCCCTTGACCGTATCCATGGAGCGGACTGTTCCCTGGTGCAGGCACTGTGCCTTCAGTTCCCATCCCCTGGGGACACCTGAGTGTGTGGCCCTGGTCTGACCTAGGAGAAGTCACAGGCCCTGTAGTGGGTCCTCTCTTTTGCCACCTCAGAATTGATCTTTCCGGCTCTGTCCTTCCCTCCTGTGCTGAAAGTTGACCTTCTCCAGTGGGGCCTCCGTTTTCCCATCCCTCCTGGAGTCCAGGTGCTCATATGTTGGGGCTGCGAGCCCTTCGGGAACTGTGGCGCCCTCTCCTAGGGAGTTTGCAGCCCCCAGAGAAGACTCATCTCAGAGTAGGAGCCCTGATCCAGGCCCACCCCACTCCTCTGTTTATAATTTTCTTGTTAAAATTTTCCCCTCTTTGTGTGCCCTCATACAGAGCTTTGAGGTCTTAGGCTATTCGTATGTTGAATTTCCTGTGTTTTGCTCTAGCTCCTTCAGACTGTGAGCCTCCTGAAGACAAGACTTGTTTTACCCATGTTTGTCTCTCTTTGTTGCCAGTAGCATAGTATCTTCACATGACTGGGCTCAGGGTTTTTGAACTAAATTCCCAGGGACTGTGTTTTGCAGTGGATATAGCCTACAAGTTTCGGAGAACTTGCTGCCTGGTGAGGGGTTCGAGTGCCTCGTTTTAGTGATGCAGTAACTGCCTGCGTGCGTTCATTCAGTGGGGGGACCTGCTGGATCCGTCCTGGGCGCCAGGTGCTGCTCTGGGGGCCAGTGAGCAGTTCCTGCTGAGGGAGTGCCCGTCCGCGGGCAAGACAGGCAGGCTGAGCGGCTGTCCCGACGAGTGAGAAATCTAAGGTGGGCGCTGCAGGAACTTGTTCCCAGGACAGGGCCTTTGACCCAGCTCGGGGCGGCTGGAGAAAGGCTTCTAGGGAGAAGTGTGTTGGTTGAGAGCATAAGCATTGAGTCTGTTGCTGGGGTTCAAATTCTTGCTCTTCTGCTTACTCGCTGCTTGGCTTTGAGCAACTTAGGGATTTTATTACTCCTCTAGGGGAGTGAAGACAGGACCTCCACAGGTGGTTGTGTAGAGTCAGCGTGGCAGCCCACACCAGAGGCTCCACGAGGGGCTGTCGCTTCCAGGAACCTTCATGGCACGCAGCAGGGCCCGTTGGGGTACCCCCCTGCTCCTTGGGCCACGTCCTGCCTGAGGGAAATAGCGGGGGACCAGGGCCCACTCCTCCCGTCCTGAGGCAGAGGTACAGCATACCGTCTCAGAGCACTCAGCTGATATGGACTGGTAATGAGCCAGGACTTTTAACCGCATGCCAGAGGGAATCCAGTTTTCAAGTATCTCTACAGTGCTGTTAGATGGCAATCTTAGCAAATGGTAGTCAGATGATTGTTTTTGCCTTTAAGTAACTTGACTTTAATTTTGATTTTTTAGGATAACATTAAATTGGATAAGAAGGGGAGCGATAATGCACCATGGCAGCGGCGCTCAGAATGTCCAGCATCAGCTGCAGCGGCCCAGGGCCTGCACGGGTGGCGAAGGCGAGGAGCCACCGCAGCCCCACTCCACTCTGCCCCAGTCCCCCGCCACGCCCTTTGCCCCATCCGCCAGCCCGTCGGCGCCCCAGTCCCCTGGGTACCAGATCCAGCAGCTGATGAGCAGGAGCCCCGTGGCAGGGCCGAACGTGAGCATCACGCTGCAGAACGTGGGCCCCGTGGTGGCAGGAAACCAGCAGATCACGCTGGCCCCTCTGCCGCTGCCTAGCCCGGCCTCGCCAGGCTTCGCATTCGGTGCCCAGCAGAGGCGCTATGAGCACGGTTCACCGTCCTACATCCAGGTCACTTCTCCGCTGTCCCAGCAGGTCCAGACGCAGAGCCCCACGCAGCCCGGCCCCGGTCCGGGGCAGGCTCTGCAGAGCGTGCGGGCGGGCACCTCCGGCCCCGGACTGGGCCTCTGCAGCACGAGTCCCACCGGGGGCTTCGTGGATGCCAGCGTGCTTGTACGGCAGATCAGCTTGAGCCCGTCTAGTGGCGGGCACTTTGTGTTCCAGGAGGGGTCGGGGATCGCCCAGATCGCCCCTGGGGCGCAGGTTCAGCTGCAGCATGCGGGAGCTCCCGTCCCGGCCAGAGAGCGGCGGCTCTCCCAGCCCCACACGCCGGCAGGAGGGACCGTCCACCACCTGGGGCCCCAGAGCCCCGCGGCCAGCGGCGGGAGCGTGCAGCCACTGGCCAGCCCCGGCCACATCACCACGGCGAGCTTGCCCCCTCAGATCAGTAGCATCATCCAGGGACAGCTGATCCAGCAGCAGCAAGTGCTTCCGGGACAGCCGCTGAGCAGGCCCCTGGGCTTTGACAGGGCCTCGGGCATGCTCCTCCCGGGGGTCAGCGGCTCAGCGGCCTTCGGCCTGACCACCCCGCCCCCGCCCATGAGCCCTTCTAGGACCACGATGCCCCCCGGGCTCTCCAGCCTCCCTCTGGCTTCTGCAGCGAGCCCAGGCGTGAAGAAGGCACCCAGGAAGTTGGAGGAGATTCCACCGGCAACTCAAGAGATGGCACAGATGAGGAAGCAGTGCTTAGACTATCATTACAAAGAAATGGAAGCTCTGAGGGAAATCTTTAAAGAGTATCTGATTGAGCTGTTTTTCTTGCAACATTTTCAAGGGAATATGATGGATTTCTTAGCGTTTAAGAAGAAACATTATGCCCCGTTACAAGCCTATCTCCGGCAGAATGATTTGGACCTTGAGGAGGAAGAGGAGGACGAGGACGAGGAAGAGAAATCTGAGGTTATCAATGATGAGGTAAGAAATCAGTGGTTTACACTAAGCAAACCCGAGTCTGTGCAACAGTAAATGGAACATAGCTTACAGATGCCTGATTAGTTTGGTGTCATAAGGATTTGATGTGTTAGTGGGTTGCGGAGTGTGTTTTGCTTCTTTCCTTCTTTTAGGTCAGGAGTGTGTTGGGGCAGATGAATAACTGGGCTGCCGTGAACGGCCTTTCAGAACCCAGGCATTTTCACCCAGAGCCACGGGTTCACCAGGTTCATCCAGCTAATCTGGAGTGACCTGGCGCTCTCCTCTTCAGACTAGGTATTTGGTTATTGGCTGAAATGGTTTGACAGCTGTTGCAAGCCCTACTGCTGTCGGCCTGCGTAAGGGGACGCCGAGCAGAGGAGGTTCTCTCAAAGCCAGGAGTGTGAAGCTTCTGTGCCTTTTGGCTGGTTTTCCAGGTTTCACGTTTCATTTCTCTAGGTCCACCCATAAAAACATTGTCAGCATTTTTAAACAAGAGATTTAATCATTAGCTTTTTGTAGTATACAAGCCATAATTACAAATCATTAGCTATATTAATATATTATCTTATTGATTAAAATACCTATTGTGTAACTTAAATGTGTCAAAAAATTATGTTTGAGAATTTTTTCAATTTTTAGATATAACCTTAGATTTTAGGTCATGTTTTAAGCTCGCACTTCTGCAAGTGCTTATGGAGTGCTATTTAAGACAGTCTTTTTTTTTTTGGTAGTGTAACTTTTGGGTACCTGGGATAGGTACTCAATAAATCCCTTAATTGAGATTTTTCAATACCACAGTGACTCCTAAGATCCTTATATCTGTACTTCCTAAAAGCCCTGCAGCAGGCAGGGGACAGACAGGCTGCGCATGACATGCTGTGGCCTGTGCCCTGGTGGCCAGTGCTGGGCACTGGCCTGGCGACCTCGTGGTTCTATGAGATAGATGGCCAAGAGGTTTCGAATCACTGTCATCTCTTACCCTGCAAAGAAATCAGCCTTTGGTGAACAAAAGCTCGTCTCTTTGCTAAGCTGTCCTCATTGATATTTATGGCTGTGTCTGTGTGGCTTTGCCATTTTGTGTTTCCCTAACACCCTTTTCAGGATGGACCATTTTATTTTCCAAAGGTTTATATGATTGTTTTGAGGATTTCACCCATGAAAAGGTGAAATTCGAGTCTCTTTATGTTTGTACACCTATGTTGTCTGTAAACTCAATCCCCTTTTACCTGTGCCTATAAAGGAAAAGCAAATTGCTGCCAAGGGCAGCTTGTGGGACGCGCCTGCGGAGCTGTCGGAGCTTTTGCTCCTCGAAGGTGACTGGAGCTGCTGTTTCAGTTCTTAAATTTGAAGTTGCAGATTTTAAAGATATTTTCCTTGTCACTTATATTGGAGTTGCTGCAAGGTTTGCTGTTGAATTAGGTGGTTATGACTGTCAGTTGTGTCCTTTTACATTATTTGATGCAAAAACCTGTCAGTTATAAAGACAGACATCAGTGAGCTGTCAGCAATAAGATTCTAACAAAATTTTGAGCAGTCTTAAAAATTATGTTGCCTTTTTTTCTCAAAATATTTCCTCCCAGGTAAAGGTTGTGACAGGAAAGGATGGGCAGACTGGTACTCCCGTTGCTATAGCAACCCAGCTTCCTCCAAATGTTTCTGCTGCTTTTTCATCCCAGCAGCAACCACTTCAGGTACTTTTTGATGGTTCTAAAAATGTAGTCTCATCCCAAACTTTTCCTTCATCGAAATATTATAACCGTCAATTTACTATTTGCTCTTAAGCATTTTTTTTCCAGAGCCCATTCCTTATTTAAAAAAAAAAGACCCACAGAACTTCCTGCTTATAAAATAATACAATTAAATTGCATGAGTAAATACCAGCACAGACCTTAATGCATTATTTTTCTCCTTGTTGACCTGTAATGCATTAGTAGCTTCTAGCATGCATGTCATCTAATATTTTAAGTCCCGTTCAGTGTTTGCTCAGGATTCCTTGTGTGCTGTGTTTTGAATGTTGGTTCTTTCTTGTATCTTTTATCTGTATTTTCGAGAACAGTGCAAAACAGAACAAGAAAAAAGATATAAGTGGATAATAACTTGGTATTATCTGTAGATAGAAGAAATACTGAAGTGAAACCCACCTAAAATTCTCAGAACCATAGATTTCTAAGTGGATGTTAATTGAAAGCAGACCAATTATTGGTAATTTTTGGAAAAATCATCCAGTATTACATAATAATGTCGAAAGCTTAAAAGTGAAGGTCAAATTGTAATAATTTTGGCATAGATTGTACTGGGTTCTGAAAATAGTTTCATCTTTGTGGTGACACGTTTTATGTTATTTTAATTTTGATATAATTTCAAACTTCCACAGATTTGCAAGAATAATACAAAGAACTGTCCTTATTCCCTTTACTCAAATTTACCAACTGTTACCTTTTTGCCCCATTTGCATTATTCTCATCCTCTCTCCCTGTCTGTCACTCACAGACATGTCTATATGCCTGTGTCCCCCTCCCTTCCCCCAGCCATTAAGAGGAAGTTGCAGACATCCTTTCACGCACCGTTATGCCTACATACTCAGCCTGTGTTAGGTAGGGAAGGACACTCTTTCACCTAACTACGGAACAATGATCAGAATCAGGAAAGCTTACGGTAATACAAGACTGCCATCTGCTCCCCAGCATATATGCAAGTTTCATCTGTTGTCCCAATGATGTTCTTCCTGGCTCTGTTTCCCCTGTCTAGGGTCACCCCTTGTGCCTAGTTGTCTTGCCTGTTTGGCCTTTAATCAGTATTTTGTGATGTTTTTCAAGTGTAGAGCAGTTATTTTGTAGCACCTCCTTCTACATGTGTTGTCTCGTTTTCCTCATATCAGATTTGGGTCTTGTGTTTTTGAGACTACCCCGGAAATGGTGATGTATCCATCACAGTGGAGGCTGTGATGTCCCTTTGTCCCCTCCCTACTGATGTGAAATTTGACCGGTGATTAAGGTGTTCACCAGGCTTTCCCACTGTATCGTAGTGATGTTTCCTTTTGTAAATGGTAAGTAATTTTGAGGCGATTCTTTGAGACTATCCTGTACCTCATTAAACTTTCTTCCTCTAATTTTGGTATCTGTAGTCTTTCCGTGAATCCATTGTTACTTTAAACTTTGCAAAATGTATTTTCTAACCTCATCATTCCTTCCACTTTTATTTGTTGGCGTTTACTCTAATGAAGAACTTTCCTTTGTCCCCATTTATGTCTTCATTTGTATTTGAATTCTTATTTTAATCAGTGGGTTATATAAAACATCACTTTGGGGATTTTTTTGTTTGTTTAAGTTTATTTAATTTATACTCAGTAAAATTCACTCTTTTGGGTCTACAGTTCTATGAGTTTTGACAAATGAATCGAGTTGTGTAACTACCAACACAACCATTTCATCATCCCCCCAGAAAATTTCCTCATGCTTCCTCTTTGTAATCAAACCATCCCCCACCTTTAATTTTGATTTTCATCTCAATGATTTTGCCTTTTTCCAAAATGTCACTTAAAGGGAATCATACATGATGTAGCCTTTTCAGTTTGACTTCTTTGACTTCACAAAGGGTGTGAGGTTCATTAATGTTGTTGCACGCCTCGATAGTTTGTTCCTCTTGATTGCTGAGGATATTCCAAGGTATGGGTGGGCCATTTTATTTAACCATTCATACTCTGAAGGACATTTAAGTTTGTTTTAGTTTTCTAGGCTGCTTAAAGCAGATACTATGAAATGGGTTGGTTTAAACAATGGGAATTTATTAGCTTACAGTCTGAGGCCAAGAGAATGTCCAAATCAAGACATCATCAAAGTGATGCTTTCTTCCCAAAGACTGGCTGGTGGTGACTCTTGGCTCCGCTGCCACAGGGCAAGGCAAAGTGGTGGCATCTCCTGCTGTCTCTCTTCTCTTCTGGGTTTCATTGATTTCAGCTTCTTGCTTCCCTGGCAAGAAAACTGTCTTTCTCTCTGTACTCCATTTATAAAGGATTCCAGTAACCAGGATTAAGACCCACCTGAGTGAGGTGTGTCACACCTTAACTGATCCTATTTAGGAGGATTCACACCCACACGAATGGATTAGATTTAAGAACATGCTTTCAGGGATACATACAACTTCAAGCCACCACAGGGTTGTTCCAGCTTTTGTCAATTATAAATAAAGCTGCTATAAATGTTCCCTTACAGAGTTTCTTTTTCCTTTTTTTTTTTTTCATGAATATAGGTATTCATTTCATTTGTTCAAATACTTATGAATCAGATTGCTGGGTTGTATGATACGTGTATGTTAAATTTTGTAAGAAACTGCCAAACTTTCCCAGAGTGGCTATATGAGAATTGAGTAGGCTTCACATCCTGCTGGGCACATGGTATTGTCAATTTTTTAGCCATACTAGTAGGTGTGCAGTGGTTTTAATTTGTGTATTCATAAAGACTAATGATATTGAGCATCTTTTCATGTGCTTATTTTCCATTTGTGTATCTTCTTCGGTGCAGAATCTGTTCATGTCTTTTGCCCATATTTTCGTTAGTTGTTTGTTTACTTGTTGCATTTTGAGACTTATTTACATAATCTGGATACAAGTTCTTTGTCAGATATGTGATTTTCAAATATTTTCTCCCAGGATGTGGCTTCTTAATGTTTTAACACTATCTCTCAGAGCAAAAGTTTTAAAATATTGATGAAGTCCACTTTATCATTTTATTTTCTTTTATGGATTTGTGTTTTGATTTCATGTCCTAACCTTTGCTTAATTCAAGGTCACAGAGTTTTCTCTTTATGTTTTCTTCTAGAGGTTTTATAGTTTCATTTTTTACATTTAGATCTGTGATCTATTTTGAGTAAATTTTTATTAGCTCCTAAAAATCATTTTTAGATCCTATGAGATTTTCTATACAGACATCATGTTGTCTGCTAATAGAGCAGGATTTGTTTTTCCTTTCTGATCTATATGTCTCATTTCTTTGTCTTGCCTTATTGATCTGGCAAGGACTTGCATTATAGTGTTGAACGGGAATGCTGGGGCCAGACATCTTTGCCTTGTTCCTGGTCCTGGGGGGACTGTGATGTTAGCCGTAGGTTTTATACATGTCCTTTGTCAGATTAAGGGAGTTTCCTTCTATTCCTAGTTTGTTGAGAGTATTTATCATAAATGGATGCTGAATTCTGTTGCACTATTTCTGTATCTTTTGAGATGATCATGTGAATTTTCTTCTTTAGTCTGTTAATTGGTGAATTACATTAAATTGAGATATAATTTACATACAGGGAAATAGACGTGAAGTACTATAGTTAGCTGAGTTTTGACAAAGGCATAGACTCATGTAACCCCCATACCTATCAAGCCATACGTTTCCATCACCCGGAAGAGTTTCTTTTGCTTCTTGCCAGTCAGCCGCTGTGCCCTCCCTGCCTTGCCAAGTCTGTCTTTATTATGTGCTGAAATTATCTGTGATTTGACCAGTAGGGGTTCTTCAAGCTGGCCCTGCTATACTCATGACATATCCCTGTCACTTTCTGAGTTCTTCCTACCTTCCCTTTTTTTTTTTTTAATTATGGTAACATATATAATATGAAACTTGTCATTTTAACCATTTTCACATTTCCCTGCTTTCTGGCACAAAATGTTCATCTTGTATGTTTCTTGACCCAACCCTGGAATTAGCCATTTTTGCTAGAGGTCCAGGCTCCATTTAGTGGGGGGTAATAATTTGAAACCAATGTTTAGGTGCTTGTTATAATGATTTTGATACAGTTTGAAGATAAATTGCAGATTTTCTGCAAACTTATTAGTGGGACTTCTCTCCTGCTAATGCTTGGAGGAATGTAACACAATAGTGCATTTGTAGGCCACTTTGATCAATGTTTGCACCAGAACAGAATTTCTGGTAGCTGTGGGACAACAGAAGGCAAGGAGAACCTTAAGCGTATGAAGAAGATGCCCCCTCTCACAGTGGTGCAGATGAAACCACTCGGAGTTACCACACTCACCAGACTGTCAGAAAGAACGGGATGGAATCTGTTGATGGACCAGTGGGACTTCTCTTCTACTTTTGGTGGGAGTGTAACTTGATCTAACCATTTGGAAACATTTTGCTTTATCTGGAAAAGGTGCACGTGCATGCCTATGACCCAGCAATATATTCTAGAGATGCTCTACTAGTTGTGTGCCACAGCACACGTAACAATGCTCCTGGCGGCGTTGGTAGCAGTGGCTCTCGACTGGAAAGAACCGAAATGTCCATGGCTGCAGGATGGACAGGTGGGTTGTGTGAATCTGTGCAGAGGCAAACTAACCAGTAGTGAGAAGGAAAGAGCCATCGCGACAACATGCATCAACATGGAAGAATTGCAGTAACATAATGTTGAACAAAGGAAGTGAGGCACAGACGAATGCAAATAGTTGAGTTCCCTTTATGTAAAGTTCAGTAGTAAGCACAACTTACTTAGAGCTAAATATACGGGTGATAACGCCATGAAGACAAGCAGGGAGATAATTAACACAGACTTCAAAGACTGATGACCTTGGTGTGAGTCTTCATGTGCCAGGGCTGCTGTAATCAAGTTCCACAATGGGATGGCGTGAAAGAACACGACTTTATTATCTGACAGTTGTGGAGGCCAGAAGCTGAACCAAACCGTTAGCAGGGTTCTGGTGGTGGCTCACGTGCAGGCCATGGCACGACTCCGTCTCTGCCTCTGTCCTGTAGCTGTCGCCTCTTTCCCTCCTCACTGAGACCAAGTTTCTTCTCCTCATACGTATTGGATTAGGCCCCACCCTGGTCCCTTTTGGCCTCATCTTAACTCACCACATCTTTAAAGGTCCTGTTTCCAATCAGGTCATGTTCCTGGGACCAGCCTGTTTGAGGGGCGCCTTTCCATTTGTGACAATGGGGAAGGGGTTGCTTTTAATGCACGAATGGCATTTCATTTCCTAAGCTGCACAATGAGCACATGGGTGGGTCCTTTACTGTGTGTAACAGAGCGTGCGTAGACGTTTTTCCATTTCTTTTCAACATTTTATTTTAAAAAGTTCAAACATTCAGAAGAGTTGAATACATTGTTCAGGTAAACCCATATGCCCACTGTTCTAGTTTGCTAATACTGCTGGAATGCAAAACACCAGAAATAGATTGGCTTTTATAAAGGGGGTTTATTTGGTTACACAGTTACAGTCCTAAGGCCATAAAGCATCCAAGGTAACACATCACCAATCGGGTACCTTCACTGGAGGATGGCCCATGGTGTCCAGAAAACCTCTGTTAGCTGGGAAGGCACGTGGCTGGTGTCTGCTCCAAAGTTCTGGTTTCAGAATGGCTTTCTCTCAGGACGTTCTTCTCTAGGCTGCAGTTCC
>PVKY010005713.1:0-17010 GCA_004027775.1 Bradypus variegatus
ACCCCGCCCGCCCCCCAAAAATGAAAAGTTTAACAGGAAAGTGATTGTTCTCTCATCATGGCTACCTATGGCCATTTGGCCTAACTTGATGGATAAAAATGTATAACATCTTAAATGGTTAACTTAGAGGAATCTAGTTCCAACTAGATAAGGGTTATATCTTTTTAAAAATGTCTTTATTCATTAGTTTTTAAGTGGTGATGTCTCAGAACATCCCATTAAAGAAAGGTGATGTAGTGCATTCTGTTAAGATAATTTTCAAAAACTACGCCAAATGTCGGTGTATTTTATAATGAAATAACTGAAAATGTGACTTTTTTGTTTTAAAAACAATGCAACTATAAACTTCCACACTTTTCCAGATAAGGTTTATGAGCTTTATGGTATCTTTGTGATTGTAAAACACTGATAAGATGACTAGCTAACTGTTCTTAGAGGTTCCCAGTACACTGCTCGCTTCCAGGAACAGTCGTCATCTTAGATATGAAACAGATAACATTAGGAGGGTCTATATCTTCTAAGCTTAATTCTTAATGTATATGTTTACGTTTTGTTTTGACCCTCCTTTCCATTTGAGAATTCTGAAGTCCCATGAAGAAGATCCAATCCTGTCTCCTTTTCCATTCCCCACTGGATCAAAGTTTATGCTTTTACCAAAACCACTTTAATCCTACTTTCAGAGGTGATGGAAAGTATTTGAGCCAAGGCCTACTTCCCGGGAAGAGACTAGCAATTGTAGTCTGTTCAGAGCAGTATTTCTCAAGTAAGAATATATGCTGGATTTGGTAGTTAAAAACTCAGCCAATGGAGTTTCTAAATTCTTTTGAGGGTAACCAACATACTTTCTTTTCTCCTCCATGACAGCACCCCTTTAAAAACACAGAAGCAGCGAGCATGGAGCCAGACGATCATGCCTCTGCCTGCTTTGGAAAGCTTGCCGAGGTGCCCACTGCATCCGGGCACTCGGGCTCTGGAGGATCCGGCCCTGCCGGCCTCACTTTCCAGCTTGCACGCCAGTCGCCGCCCACGCCCTCTGCTGCCCGGCCCTTCTGGCACACTCATGCATCCATCCTCCTTCCTCTGGGCCTCGGTGCACGCTGCTCCTTCTGCTAACATTCTCTTCCCCTCCTCCATCCTTCCCTCTGATGAAATGTCCACTCAGCTTCCAATTAATCTTCACAGTTCCCTCAAACTGGGGCAGGTTCCCCTGTTAGGTGTTCATTCTGTACTACTCTTTCTAAACACATTTCAGTGTCCACTTCCACTGCTTTGTGACGGAAGACTCATGAAGACAGGAATCGACCATCTTGTCACAGTCTATCCCAGGTACTGCAAGAAATAGGTGCTGAATAAAAGGAATGGTGACTAGTGACCGAGAATGCATTGTTAGTGTTCTCTAAATCTATAATCAGTAGAGCCAGGTTCATCTCTTAAACCCAAAGACAGTTTACAAATGAAGCAGGCACAAACAGCACAGAACTTAAGAGGGAAGTGGGGAGAAAAATATGTATTTTGCTTACTTGTAAGATCATTGGTGGTCATTAAAGTTGTTACTATTCTTGCTGTAAAAGAAAATTTCCAGCAATAAATACCAACTTCTCAGATATTTTGGTGTTTAGTTAATGTCTTAAATACAGGAATACATTTTGTTTTTCATTCTTTTTTTTAACTTTATGAAAAAATTACAAAACAAGCAATAAAAAAATTTTTTTCAAACAAAACCAAAACAAAGGAAGGAATAGGTGTTAATTGTTCTAGAAATATTTTGGTTGTGCAGAAAACTAGTACTATATTTCATAAAACATCTAAAATTCAGGCACATATCCTAGTCCAGTGGTTTTGAAACTGCTCATAAGAGCAGAAGCAGTTCTAGAAGGTGCTTCAGTGCTGCCCAGGGAAAGCTGAGCTCTCCTTCCACAGTAACTCCCTTCCCTATCCCCAAAAAGCAACTTTAAAAAAAATCTTATTTACATATTGAACTTCTGGGTAAGATTTCTTTCAAAGAAAGGCTCCCACTAATTAAAAACAATGTTTTTTTTAAATTGATTTTTATTTACACTTTATACCCACCAAGCAAAAATAATGTTTTTAAATCACTGAATTCTACTCCTTATTTTATAGATATTGTACAGATAAGAAAACTGAGGCCCAGAAAGGAAGATGATTTTCCTAAGGCTCTAAACAGAACTGCTTAATTTAATTCATTTTCCTGGTGCAGCACTTCACTTAATAAACAGGAAATTAGGGTAATGGTTTAAACGGACCTGGTCGCTTTTAATGTGTAAAAGACCCGAACTGGGAGTCAGACAGACCATTCCCTGCAACCGAATGCCTCTGCTAACCCTAACCCCACAGAAGTCTCCCCTCCGTGTGACACTTTCCATTCAGCATAGATTGATGTGAGTGTATCTTTGTTCCTCCAACTAAACTGTACACCTCTGAAGAGCAAGTCTCATAAATTACAGACTTTCAATATGCTTGTCCCGGTAGTAATGGCTCCACGGTGAACTAGAGTACAGTAACCAGCTAAAGTAAACAGATGGAGTTGCTAAAAATGCACCTTTTACTCATTTCTAAATGTTGATGTTGAAGTTGCTAACCTAAACTATAAAAAAAGAGCACTGGGTTTTAAACAAGGTTCATTTGTTTCCCATAAAACTACAGTCCCCAGTTTGTTTTTCATCTAATCTATAAATGTTTTAAGTATTTGTTAAGCACAGGGCATCATGCAACAAAGATTGAAATGTAATCTCTGCAGTTAAAACTTGCCAATATTTTCTAAAAAAAAAAAAAAAATAGAAACCAATAATTAACATTTAAAGATTAAAGCTCCTGAAGATAAATTAGGGAGCTAATAAGTAATATATCTAATGAGCAATTCCAGAAATTATATTACACAATAGGATGTCAATAGTTTAAAGCTAAAAGTCAACCTCAAGAATAAGAAATTTAATTTAAAATGACTTAACACTAGCAGCCCTTAATGGAGAAACTGGCCTTTTAAGACATAGAAGAACCATGATGCAGAATAAATGAAATATCTAAACTAGTAAATCTAATTAATGGCTTGAATTTCAAAATTTTAATCTAGGTATAGCATAGTCAAGGTAATTCTTGCAAGAATCCAAGTAAACAGTGGATATTCTAAAGTTGAGAACAAACAATATGGCACCATAAAAACTCCACTGCTACAGATGATATTCATGATTGAAAGCTAAGGTACAATTTTCATTATTTTAATATTACTTCATGAAAATTCAAAATTTTAAAAATTATTGGATTTTAAATATTTTAAATTAGTGTATTCAATATAATCAACCTCATGATGCTTTTCAAAGAATCAGAGGACTATAAATATCAGACCAGATCTTTAGAGATGCTTCCACCATTTTATTTAGTTATTTATTTGGGCAACTGGAAAACAGATCTTGCAGAAAATGGAGAATAGTCTGCGTTAAGTCATTCTTGTAGATGTGCATACACTTATTTAACAGACTTCACTGGAATAGCTATTTGCAAAGTATTAACACTTGTTTCACAACACTCAGACACCAGGTTTACACACTTCCAGATAAACACCTGACATTGACAAAGAACCCCCCAGAATCTGTCTTTTTCTTACTTGCACAGGTGTATGAAGCAAGGCTCCAAGTCAGAGCACTCGCAGCTCCCGAGTCCCTTGTCTTCCACAGATACTGGAGTTGAGCAAGCTTACTGGCCGCACTAATTAAAGTACATAAATTCTGTTGACAGAGAAAAATGAGACAGTCAGGAGTCCATTTGTTAAAAAGCAAAGCATCAGATACTGAGACCACTCTTGAAGCCAAATTTTCAGGTCAAGTAATACCCAGTTTGTACACAGTTGAAACATAAATTTGGTAAGAAAGGAATGGAACAGCAAGACATTTATCTACAACCCATTAATTCCAAACTTTTGGTCATTCAACCATGAAGTTTCTGGTAGGATTTTAATGATGAAAGGAAATTAATACCTTCTGTGTTCCAGACACTGGGGATATAATGTTAGAAAGCAAACACATTGTCTGTGCTCCAGAGAATTCAGTCTCGAAGGGGGGATGGCCAAGCAGATGTTATCACAGCATGACAAGCTCCGTAACGGGGCAGATAAAGGTTGTGGGAGTGGGCGCCCAAGAGAGCGAGTAACTCAGTGAAGAAAGGGTTTTATTTAATAAGCATGTATATAGTCCTCACTATGTACCCTAAATTCCTCTAAGTTCTTTCCAAATAGGAACTCAGTTAATTCTCATATTAATCCTATTAAATAGTCACTATTGTTATCCTCATTTTACAGATGAAGAAATCAAGGTGCAAAGAGCTGAAGCAACTTGCTCACAATCCTACAGCGTTTAGTGGGGACAGGTTTCATCAGATTATGATGTAACCCTTAGGCTTCTTGTGACATAATTCTCGTGGATCACTATTTTTGTTTCGATGGAAATGAAAATATCTATATGGAAGCCAAACCTCTTGAAAAGGAAATAATATTGCTACTGTACAGATGCAGTAACAAGCAGACCCTCTGAGCTCAAGATATACAAAAATATACTAGTACATTTTGTGTATGTAGTCAAGATATACCAAAAAATAGGTAATTACAAAAAAGTGCAGTGAGTGTTTAGAAAGGTGAAATACAGGCCAGATCCGTATCAAGCACTGAAGTTTTCTTCACTCTTCCAGAGAACTAGATGGGCGGAGAGGCAACCAAAAGGCAGGTGAAAATCATGGCATGGAGGAACTGGAGTTACAAATCCTCGCTATTTATTGGCTAACAGGCTGCAGCTAATGTGAAATTCAGAGTAAGAATGAATCACTGCTCTGACCACAGAAGCTTATCTGTCACCATCCCCACAATAAAAATATGAAGACACAGGTATTATTGCATGTTAGAGCCTGGGGAAAACCATGCTTCTTTGAGCTGACAGACTCATGAACTCAAAAGCATTAAGCTTTGGCAGACTGGTTCTGTGAATTTCTGGCTATTCTCATGAGTCTCCATGGTGGTGCCCTCAGGCATTCTGCTACCTTGCTGCTACCTGACAAGGTAAGAGATCCTCACAATTATCCTGGGGCACTGTAAGGTACCCTCCATCTTGAAGTGGGCCCAGCCTGGTCATTCAACAGTCTATCTGTGGGAACACCTTCTCCAGCAGCTGGGCTAAGTACAGACTGAAGAGAGGTAAGGGGAAAGCAGGGAGACCAGTTAGGAGGTGAATGCAATAAGCCTGGTTTGTACCAGGGTGGTAACAAGAGAAGAGGTGAGAAGAGGTCAGATTCTGGAGGTAATGCTGCAGGATTTGTTGAGGGATTGGCCATGGGGTATGAGAGACAGATGTCAAAACTCCAATGTTTTGATTCCAAACACCAATGTTTTTGGCCTTATTAACTAGAAGAATGGAGTTGCCTTTAAGTGAAACAGCTAAAACTGCAGGAAGCACAGGTTTGCTAGGGAAGAGAGGTAGGGAAGTCAATCAGAGACTCAGTTTTGGACATATTAAGTGTGAGATGTTTATTAATCACACAAAGGTGGCTGTCAAGTCAGTGGCTGGATATATGCAGTGTGTGCCAGAGTGCTGGGGAGACCTCTAACACTGAAGAAGTCTAGGCGATGAGAGGAACCAGTGAAGACAACTAAGAACCAGTGAAGCCACAAGAAACCAGCAAAGACGACTAGGAACCAAAGAAGACAACTGGCAACCAGCAAAGATGATTAGGAACCAGCAAAGATGATTAAGAACTAAAGAAGATGACTAGGACCTAGCGAAGACAATTAGGAACTAGCAAAGACTACTGGTAATGAGGAAAGATGATTATGAACCAGTGAAGATGACTAGGAAACCAGCAAAGAAAACACAGAACCAGCAAAGAGGACTATGAACTAGCGAAGGCCATAAGGAACCAGCAAAGATGACTAGGAACCAAAGGAGATCACTAGGAACTATCGAAGACAACTAGGAACCAGCAAAGACTGATAGGAACAAGCAAAGATGAATAGGGAACCAGCAGAGGTGACTAGGAAACAGCAAAAATGAGTACCTACTAGCAAAGATGACTAGGAACCAGCAAAGACAACTAGGAACCAGCAAAGTCTACTAGGAATGAGCAAAGACGACCAGGAATCAGCCAAGGCGACCAGAAAAGAACAGGTGAAAGGATGACAGGGTGAGGTGGAGCGGAAGCTGAATGAAGACAGTGTTCAAGGAGGAGGGCTGGACGCACGGCCTCAGATACTCGAGAGACGTTAAGACGAGGAATGAGAATTGACTGCTGGATTTAGCAACAGGAATGAAAGTCCTCGGTGTCACTGACAAGAACAACATGTTTACTTTCTGGCTCCCCAACAGAATGAAAGCTCCATGAGGGGAGGACTTGTTTTGTTTTCTGCCTCGTCCTCAGCACCTAACAGAGCTGGATCACAGTAGGCACTCAACAATGCTTTGTTAAATGAGCAAGTCCTTAATAATAATGCAAGTTGGCAAATGCAATGATAAAGGTGAAGAGAAGATAACCTAGGAAGAAAGAGGTTGCTTGGACAAGGAAGAATTAGAGGGAAGAGAAGGGCAGGGAGCCCATCCCAGACAGAGGAGACCAGCAAGGGCCCACAGCCAGGCCCGTTTATCAGCTCCAGGGACAGGTATGCTGGAGCTGAGTGCAGACGCCCTGGAAGAGAACCAGACCCCAAGCAAGGAGACCTGTGGGGAAAGAGGCTCTTGTGCATCCAGGCAACCTGAACTAGACACGGTAGCGACGGAGCGGAAGAAACGCATCTGAGAACTAGTCGGAACATAGGATCAGCATGAGCCGGTGCTGACTCGGGTGTCGGGATGAGCGGAGTCAGGGAATCTGCACACACAGACGGAAACACAAACCTGTTCATGGACAACAGGAGCAGGGACCACAGTGTGGACAGAGCGGTCCAAACAGAAATACATTGGCTAGATAGTCTGCCACGACTGTCCTTCAGAAGAATGAGCCACCTTTAAAATAAGGAAGCACTTTTAGTTTGGGCCATACCTAAGACCTAGACAGGAGCCATAGTCAACTGGAGATTATTACGTTTTTCTATAAAATACAGTCTGATATATGAGCAGGATTGGAAAGGAGGAGACATGTTAAAACCATTATAGAGAACATTTTTAAGTATTTCAATCCTATCTTTTTGTGAGTATGTGAATTATTACATTATCTAACCATTAAAGCACACATGGGAACTACATATTAAGGAATATTATAACGTCAATATGCAATTACAATAGACCCTGGTCAGGGCACAGAAGAAACAAACAAAATTGAAGTCTATGACCTTCAGACCTAATTCCCTGATAATCTACCACAATATTCCCAGAATAATGTTTCCTGGAAGTGAAAGTTTGCTGCTGCATGGTAGCCTGAACCTCACCAAATCCGGAGGCTGAAATACAACACAGAGAGTTAGGTCCATGTTCAAAGAAAGGGTCACAGACAAGGTGCTCTGGGAGGGATAAAGTTCATGAGCTTGAGGGCAGCACGCAGCAACCTGTGACCACTAGTTGTTCTCCTTTCCTCACTGGGCACAAATGTTCACTGCAGTCACTGTGGCCAAGAGCCTCCTGGCACACTACCAGAATCCTGTTCTCACTCCATGGAAACTGGTGGCCAATAACCAAGCAACTCCAAGGGGGGGGGAATGTTTTGGGGGCAAAGTCAGAAGGTGATGAGGATGTGGCTAAGATCACTGTCAACCTTGTCGGAAGCTCTGGAACTCAGGGCACCTCCCCTGTCGTGATCTCTACGGCCCCCAAAAAGGGAAAAATAAACCTTGCCACATGTTTAAAAAAGAAAAATGTCCTCTAATATTTGGATAGCACTGCACTGTCAGCCCCTGACCCCTTCCTGTAGCTGAGAACTTAACAGATTAAACACTGGATCTATAATAGGCAGATGTCAAGGGGAGGAGAGAGAACAGGCTGCTATTTCCCAAACTTTCTCTTCAAGGAGAAAAACTTACCATGGCCAGATCTATGATCCACTTCTGCAGAGTGAGGACAAACCAAGAAGAGAAAAATCTTACCAAGTGTTAAGGGAAACAACAGTGCAGTTGCTGACAGCTCTGACTCCCAACCGCAAGCCCAAAGTCTTCCTGTCTCCTGGAAACAAAGCAAGTGGTCCAAATAGAGATATAACCAGACATGTAACTGGGAAAGACTGTCTGATTTGGAAAAAACAAAAAGGTGGTTTCAAATGAACACTTGCTCAGGGTTCAAAAGAACATAAGCAGATTATGAAAGAGAAATACAAACGTGAATAAACCTGTGTCCGTGGTCTGCACTCTGGCATTGGGAACATTCTAGATTCTTTCAACTGCCCGTTTAATTCCATGGGCAGCTCCAACTGATGAGGCCCAATGTTATAAAGCAGGAATGTTCTGCAAAGTTGGCCTAAAGTGAAATTCCGTTCACTGGTTTCCCCCTTTCGTGCTGGGAGACTGAGGAGGGTGCTGGGGTTCGTTTCGGCCCTTTCATGATGTTGCAGGCTGGTCAGGGGGTGACGCAAGCACGGGGGGCAGCAGTCAGGGCAGTGACGGGCAAGTCATTCCCCACCCCTCGACCTTCGTTTGCTTGTCTATGGAATGGATTTCATGTTCCTTGCCCTGTCCACCTCCCAAGTGTGGATACAAATGCCTGCTAGCACATAGTAGGGGCCCAATAGGCTGTAGTCATAACTAGTAATATTAATTAAATGAGGGGCTCCAAACAGATGATGCCTTTTGTTAAAAGTCAGGAGAACTAAATATTAGCAAGCTGGTCACCACTAGCAACCCGGATCTGGCTGGATGGAATCCTGTTTTACAAAGCATTCTCTAACTCAATGTTTGAAACTAGTTTCTGTGGTATTTTTGCCCAATTCTGTACCATTGCATTTCATCCCATTTATTCCAAATATAAGACATTTTATAGAACTTGACCAGTAGTAGAGGTTACTGAAATCCTAGAGGCGACTTTTTTGTAGGGTTGCCAGATTTAACAAATGAAAATACAGGGTACTCAGGTAAATTTGAATTTCAGATTAACAACACACAGTATTTGGGACATACTTAATACTAAAAAATTATTCACTGTTAATCTGGCAACCCTACTTATTTGTTCTCTACTATTAGTCATAATTGACAGGAGGTTTTAAACCTCTGGCCAATACTACAGAGTTGCCATTGGCACCCCAACAGTTACGTGAACAATTTACTGGTGCCATCATCACCCAAGTTTTCTTTTCTGATCTATAGCCTTGGCAACAAATATAAGTTGCTGCATTTTATTTTTAAAAGCAAATCACATACTGCTTTTCATCCTCAAAGTACTGTGTTTAAAATCCTTTAGCTAGCTGGGGCTTACTTTGATTGTTGAGAAGCAAAACAGCTGTGTTGGGCCCTCTCTTCTGCAGGGGAAGCTGAAACGGGCACATACAGCAGATGAGAAAGGCGGGACATGAGACGGGGAGCCCACTTCCAACTCCTTCTGGAAACATTGGCCACAGAACTTCCCTCCTGCAGGCAGCAGCCACCTTTGCTTCTCCTGCCATTCTGGCATCTCTAGAAGGTAGGCTGATCACACCCATTGCACAGATGGAGAACTTCAGCTTGGAGGTCCCAAGGCAGGTGCCTGAGGGCACACGGTGGCAGGGGTGGAACCTGCCCTGTCCGACTCCACGGCAGGTGCTTCCAGCAGTCGGCACCAGCAGCCTCCCCGAGAGTGGGTCTGCAGGCCGTGAGCCGGCGGCACCCCACCAGCTGCCTGCTCCCCGCGTGAAGACAGATAGATGAGTGAACAGCTCAGTAACAGAAAGAAAGATGGAAAAATCCCACAATATTTGGAGATTAAAAAACACATGGAAATAATTAGAATAAGCAAACTCATAGAGTCAGGATCTATAATACTGTTTTCCAGGGGATGGCATGGGGGGTAGGCAATGGGGAGTCAAGGCTCACAATCTTTAGGACCCTATCTGGAAAGATGGGACGGTCTTAGTTCTGGATGGTGGTGATGGTAGCACAACATTGTGAACACAATTAATAGCACTGAAATCTATATCTGAGTATAATTAAATGGGGAAATGTTTGATTATGTTTGTTAACAGAATAATTTTTTTAAAAAAATCCATGGAAGTACACTGTACAGTGAACCGTAGGTTAAATCATGGACTGTAGTTAATAGGATGGTTATAAAAATGTGCTATCATCAATTGTAACAAATGTCCTACAATAATGCAAGGTGTTAATAATAGGGTCATATATGGGAATCCTGTATTTTATGCATGATTGTTCCGTAAACCCACAAGTTCTCTAATTTAAAAAAAAATGGTTAAAGCAAAACAAAACACAATAACACCTGGGTCAAAGAAGAGATTTCAAGAGAAAGTAACAAATCTCCTGAACTAAATGAATTAAAATTTGTGGGATGCAGCAAAAGCAGTGCTTAGAGAGAAATTTATAACATTGAATGCACATATAAGAAAAGGAAAGATGTAAAATCAGTAATCTAAGCTTCCACCTTAGACAACTAGAAAAAGAAGGGCAAATTAAATTTTATGTGAGCAGAAGAAAATAAGGATTAGAGCAGAAATAAAAGCTCAAGCCATTTATAGGCGTTGCAGGGTTAAATGACTGCGTTTAGAAGGCTTCACAGGCCTTCTAAGGAGTGCTGAGTTCAACAGGAGTTTTTACAAAGTGAGGTGACATGAAAGCCTCTCCTGCATGCACGAGTGGGACACAGCTGTGTGCGGCCAGGCCCCTCGCCACCCTCCCGAACCCCCCGAGGCTCGCACCTAGGCCGAGTCTCACTTTCGAACGAGCCAGCATGAGCCACACCGGTAAGGAGTGGGAAGCCGGCTAGTTAACCACAGGGTCAAGTGTCAGCTATTCGCATCACTATCGCTTTAAATACTTCGGGGACATTTTCAGAGAAGGAAGAAATGCCTCAGGCAAAAGGGTACAGCTGGGCCCCGTGGCTCTTGGCAGAGGGTTCCGAATGACCGTCGACAATCCACCTGCCCCGAGGGGCGGCACCAGGCAGGGCCCCCTGGGCAGACAGACTTGCCCCCACGGGGTCTCGCATTTGAGTTTCTGTTGTAGCTGGACCAAATAAATAAATACATACATACATCCGGTGAAGCCCCCGCCTGGTGAGGCTATTAGCAAATCACATGCTCAATCCCATTTCCCATCCTGAGATCCGGAAAGGATACACAGCCAAGTACGGCGCAGCCTGCTTCCCGTTCCCGTTAAAATGAAAGACACAGAGCAGGAGGATGACGTCTGCAAGAGAAGGTCTCCGGGTGAGAGGGCGGAAGGGCGGACGTGGGGGCAGGTCCGCCAGCTCGCAGGCCTTTACCTTGTGCAATGAGGATGGGGACTTCCAGGTAGGTCAGCAGTGGGTAACCGTAGTAACACTGGTACCGGAGAAACACCAGGAAGCTGAGGAGAGAGGGGCACACGTTAGCCCCGAGGACCCACCCCCAGCAACGAAGGCAGCCAAGACAACGGGTTTGTGTGCAAAATCCCAGAACCCAGAGGAGTCGAGGAGGAGGTTTTAGAAGAGTAAGAAGCAATGTTAATTTAGTAACATCCATATTTTTTCCCCACATCCAGGACTTGCTGGGTGCTGTGCAAGGAGCGTTAACGTGCGTTATCTCCAACACAGCATTCGTAGGTGACACTTAAGGAGGGACGAGCTCTCAACCAGGTGGGAGCAGCCATGGCCTCTCGGAAGGAGGCACACGTGGGTTCGACTGAGAAGCTGTGTGAGGAAGGCTCCCAGGGCGATGCCAGGTCTGGGCCGGGGGTGTTCGGGCCCAGGAGACGGTGCTCCAAATCTCAGTGTCGAGGGCAGCGGCAGCAGGGAAAGGACTTGGAGAACAATCTTTTAGGAAATTCTGGCTGGGACTCCAGGACAAAAGGCCTCCCCAGGCCATCCCCTCCCGCAGCACCTGTGCCTAATCCCTCTGCTGTCCCCAGGCTGTGTCTGCGCATCGCCCCGGGCAGCTCCCCTGCCACCACGGCAGGAGTGAAGCACAGCCCAGCCCTGGAGCTCCCACCCATACGAGGTGAGCCCCTCGCCTCCCCCAGGGTAAATCTTTTCTCCCTGAAGAATGGAGGAGGTTCTGGAGCAGGTGTGCTTCCCTTGGGGCTGACTCAGCACACACACCACACCCCAGCCACGGATGCATGAAAGAAGGAAGCAATGAGGATGCGTTTTTTAAACCGTGAAAGTCTCAAACATGCACACAAGGCACAGAAGGCACATCAACCCCGAATTCCTATCGCAATATGAACAAATAATGTTTTGTGACATCTGCTTCATCTGTCCCCTTGCCCTTTTCTTTGCTGAAATTCCAGACATGCCATCCACCATACATATTTTAGGAGAAATCTTTGTAATCAATGCCATTATCACACTGACCAAAATTGAAATAATTCCCTGGCACCAAGACAGAGTTTGCTCAAGTTTATCCAATTCTCTCAGAAATGTTTTTTTAGAGTCAGTTTTCTCAAATTGGGATCCAGAGAGGACGCGTGGTGGTGGCGTCTCTCAGCCTCTTTGACTGACTCAGGGCCCTCCAGCAGGTGCTTTCCTGACGGGGACACCACGAGGCTCTTTCTGCTCTGACTGTGGCCCCCACCTGCCCAGGTCTGGTCATGGAGCCTGGCAGGTGGGCAGGCAAGGGCACCAGGGGCAATGAGGCCGCACTGCCCTGGCCCCTGTCTCCCCACAGCAGCCAGCCCCAGCTGGCCATCACTCTCCGAGGGCTGGGGAAGGGAGCGAGGCGGAGGGAGGGTGCTCGCCAGTCCTCTCCAGCCCACAGGACTGTGGGTGAGACCAGAGAGGGGCCAGAACCAGTCAGAGCAGGAAGTGGGGAGGGGTCAGAGTGGAAAGCGCCAGGGTTCCTGGGAGGGACCAGCTCTGGTTCAAGACCCCTGAGCTTGGTTTCCTGTTATGCCCGAGGCCGGAGTGAGGAGTCGATGAGATAATGCATATAATGCACGGTGTCTGACACAGAAAGTGCTCAAGAAACGGTAACCAATGTAATAAACTGCTGTTATTTTTATGCCCAAGTCTCGGGTCACTTCCAGCCCACTGCTGAGGGCAGAGCAGCTCCACTCCTGGCATAGACAGAGCCCCCCGTGTCATCTGTGTGCCTGGCCCGGCACTCCCAGCTGACCTGGGCCCACAGCCTGCCCAGGACTGAGCCTACTTCTCCCTGCTGACCCCCTTGGGTCTCTCTTGCAACTGAGAAATGCATCCACTGCCCAGGGCTGCTGTCTGCTGAGGTTAGCCACTGGGTCACCTGACAGGTGACGGTGGATTTAAGATGAGCCCTTTGTCCTCTCCGTGGGTGGGCATTTGAGAGCAATGGGGCAAAAACGGTGGTGTGGGGCCCTGCACTGAAGCACTTCAGGGGTTTCCATCTTCCGCAGCCCAAAGCTCTCTCAACCCTCTGAGGTCAAACCCTCTCCCTGGATTTCCACGCCCTCGGGAATAGGAGCCTGGTGCCTGCGCTCACCTCCGCCTTCCTTTGCTCCCCCTAATCTCCCCTACCCCATCTGTTCAGTCTTTCTGGGAAACTTCACCCCCGACGCCTTCCAAACGCACCAGGGTAGGGCCAGGGCTGGGCGCGGCCCCCCACCCCTCCCTCACGTGAGATCTTGTTCTCCTCCCCTCTTGGCTTCTTTCCTTCCCGGGATCCCGAGATCACACCAGCCTGGCCGCCCCTTACAAGGAGTGCGTCTGGCTTGGATACCCTCCCTCGGAGCCGCCGGGGGGTTTCAAAGGGGACTGGGCCGCCGAGGAGCAGAGCGGGAGGACCAGGCCTAGCCGACGGCTGGGTTCTGCGAACTGTTTTCCCACGAATTCCAGTCTTCCCAATCCAGACTCGGGTCGCCGCCCTAAGGGACTAACCCTCTCCCTCAACACTCGGGTCCTCCCTGCCCGCCCTGCGCCCACTCCGCCGCCCCTCCCTTCTCCCTCCAGGATCTCTCCATCCTCTGAATCCGAGGAAAAGCCAGGGCGTCTTTAGGGAGCGGTCACTTTACAGGGAGGAAACCGAGGCCGGAGGGTGCGGTCGCCAACCGGAACGGTGATTTCTCCGGCTCTCCGTTCCCGCCTCCGGAAAAGGGGCGCGCGCGGCCGGTCGCAGCCCACAGGCCTGGGGGAGCGGCCCGGGCCCTCCCGCCCACGGCGCTCGCGGCCCCGCTGCGCTCCTCAGCCTCCCGCTCCCACCCGCCGGGCCGCCCTCATCTGACCGCAGAGGCGAGGGAGGAAGCGCAGCCGCCGGCCTTACCCCGCCAGCTCCAGCAGCAAACTCGGGAGGCTGAGGCCGCGCGCGCCCCGCGCCGCCAGCAGAGCCGAGATCTGCGGCAGCTTGAGCGCGGCGCACACGCCCAGGGTGCTCCAGTGGCAGAACCACAGCAGCCGGGTCTCCATGGCGCGGCGGGAAGGGGCGCCGCCCGCTCCCCGCGCGCCTCCGCCGGGGCCTTCCGCCTTCGCAGCGGCGCCCGGCCCGCGCCGCCCCGCCTGGTGCCGCCCCCGGGCCTCCTAGGCCGGCCCCCAGCTCCGCGCCGGCCCCGCCCCAGCCCCGCCCCGGCTCCGCCCCAGCCCCGTCCCCAGCCCGCCCCGGCCCCCGCCGCTGCACGGGGGGCCCCGGGCCGGGGCAGGCGGAAGCTGAGCTGCGGGAGGCGAACGGGCGGACGGGCCGTGCTGGTGGGGTGTTCACTGCCGAAGAGCGTGTTGTTGATGCTGTTTTGTTTTTCTCCCACCAAGTATTTCAGAGACGGAAACTTTGAAGGCGGCCTGACAGCCTGATCCCGACGGTTCCGCGGGCCGGCAGAGGGCTTGGCCGCATCCCCCGGCGGCTGTGGGAGCAGAAACTTCTGGGCTGTTTTCCTGAACCACAGCGGGCCGCCCACCCTCCAGCCTGAGCCTTCAGCCCCCCCCCCCAACCCCCTGGAAACTTTTTTCTAACCGTAAAATTCCCCCCAGTGACGGACGCCCTACTGCTGTCAGCTCGAGAGCAGCGTCAGGACATAAGGACCGTGGGAATATTGCCCAATCTCTGTAACCGAGAAATCGGGATTTAAGGGCTGACTGTGATTGTAGATATTCTGTTTTACTTTCTGGTACATTGGACAGAGGGAAATACCTGAAACCTGAACTGTAATTCAGCTGCCTTGGTCTCGGGTGGTGATCGTGTAGCCTTCATCTGGTGCCCTTGTGATTGTGAAAACCTTGTGACTGACCTTCACTTGTATTTATCCAGTTCTTCTACTTCAGAGTCTTATGATCACTAAAGACAGTCCCTAATGTTTACAAATGAAGGGTCTTGGGTCAGCCCAGAACTAACCCACCCCAAGTCCAAAGTTATCTTGACAACTGAAGCTGTTTCTAACCAAAATGGGCCCACCTGAGACTAGTAGCTGAGACTTTAACCTACAAGTCATCTACACCTCATTAAAATAGTAAAAATCATGCCCATCATCATATTAAGACCACCATTTTCTTATATTCTGTGACTAAACATGTAAACAATTTGTGCATGCTCAATAATTAGATCACCTCTAATTACATAATCTGCGGCCACTGTATTCATTATCCTGAAACCTGCCCATGTTTGGATACTATAAAACTATCAAAATTTCTGCCGTTCAGGGAGTCAGATTTTGGACGGCAAGTCCCTCTGCTCTCCTGCTTCACACCTAGCGATAAAACTCTTTCTATGAAGAGTCTAAGGAATTGGTCATTGGAGCACATCAGGCAAAGACTCCACCGCCTCAGTCCGCCGACATCTCTAGGGGTTTTGTACAATCTCCACACCTTTGTATCAATAACATTGTCCCCGTGCAAATGTAACCAACAGAAGGCTAGAAAATCGACAACACTTCCCATGCAGCTGTAAAATATCAGATGAACTTAACTATTTCCAGCACCTTTTTTGTAACATGAAAGAACAAATCCTTTGTGACTTTTCCAAGGGCCCTCTGGAGAATCCCAAAGACAGTTTGAAATAAAAAGGAATCCTTTAGGGTTTCATTTTGAGAAGACGATTCCATTTTTGAATTGTCAGAGTTCAACACTTGGCTAAATAGAATCACAGGTCACTGATAAATAACAATTGGTTCCTTATTTTAACCAAAGTGACAATAAAAATTCTTTGAAGTAAATGAGGTAACATAATAGTTTTTGTATTTAAAAAAAAAAAGTGAACAAAACCTCAGTTTTTTTAAAAATGTGAAGATCGAGGAAGGTAGAGAGCCAAGCTGGGATTTGCAAGATGGCAGACAGTTTCTTTGAAGTTACTGATGTGTAGCAGTAGTGGTTCAGCACAGTGGCTCTTGTCCAGCACAGGTAGCTCCTGCCCTTTAAGATGCTCCTGGGGACGGGGGTGAGGTGGCGGTGCCTTATCTAGGAATTTATGGCTTCTCTGATTTATGGCCTCACACATACTTAAGTCCCAAAAAGATCTTCGAAATTGTCTTCAAGCCTACAGAACACAATAACTCTTGAAAAAGTTTGTCATAGTAACTCAATTTGGTTAAACACAACTGTCTTCAGCATACATTAAGCTTTAGTCAGGTTCCAGAAACAAATTTTCTACTTAAGATTCAGAAGCGGCACAAGCAAGGATCTTATGTTTACCAGGATAAAATTTTATTGACAATTTTATTTTATTCCTGCATAAGCAATTTGATGAAATTAAAAGTCTTCCTTTCCTAGAAACTACTTCCTAGTAAAGGTATTAAGACAAGCACTGTGGTCTGGAAAAACAGCAATACAGCTTATGTAAAAGTAGATTTGTAAAAGACTTTTTCTCTCTTTTCAATGCAAATAACAAGGAAACAAATAATTTTCTGAACACATTATTTTAGGTCTTTTCCCCTTAGATACCATTGGAAATTTCCATTATTTCCTTGTAGAGCCATGTATTTAACTACAATGGCCATGGGACTATTCCATGAGAAAATCTTCC